>BDUI01000823.1:24938-39637 GCA_002335545.1 Apodemus speciosus
CTTTGGCCAAGGTATCATTGAGTATTGTTCAGCCTTCATGTATATTTGGGCTTTCTGTTCTTTTTGTTGTTATTGAAGACCACTCTTACTCCATAGTGAACTGATAGGAGGCATGGGATCAGTTAGATCTTCTTATGTCGGTTGAGGTCTGTCTTGTGACCAATTATATGTTTGATTTTGGAGAAGGTACCATGAGGTGCTGAGAAAAAAGTATGTTCTTTTGCTTTAGGATGAAATGTTATGTATATGTATGTATATGTATGTGTGTGTGTGTGTGTGTGTGTGTGTGTGTGTGTGTGTGTGTGTGTTAAATCCAATTGGTCCAAAGCTTCAATTAGTTTCACTGAGTCCCTCTTTAGTTTCTGTTTTTCCAATAGGTCCATTGAGGAGAGTGGAGTGTTGTCCTCATCCACAATTATTATGTTAGGCTTAATATGTGCTTTGAGCTTTAGTAAAGTTTCTTTAATTAATGAGGGTGCCTCTGCATTTGGAGCACAGGTGTTCAGAATTGAGAATTCTTCTTGGTGGATTTTTCACTAGACCAATAATATGTCCTTCAGTGTCTCCTTTGATGACTTTAGGTGGAAAATCAATTTTTTTTCTGATATTAGAATGACTACTCTGGCTTGTTTCTGAAGACCATTTGCTTGTAAAATTGTTTTCCAGGCTTTCATTCTGAGGTAGTGTTTTTCTTTGACTCTGATGTGTGTTTCCTCTATGCAGCCATGTAGGGTCCTGTTTATGTATACAGTCTGTTAGTCTATGTCTTTTTATAAGGGAATTGAGTCCATTGATGTTAAGAGATATTAAGGAATAGTGATTATTACTTCCTGTTATTTTTTATGTTATTTTTATATTTGGATGGTTATATTCTTTTGGGTTTGATGAAAGAAGGCTTCTATCTTGCTTTTTCCACAGTATAGTTTCCTTCCTTGTATTGGTGTTTTCCACCTATTATCCATTGTAGGGCTGGGCTGTGGAAAGATATTGTGTAAATTTGGTTTTATCATGGAATATCTTGGTTTCTCCATCTATGGTGATTAAGAGTTTTGCTGAGTATAGTAGGCTTGGCTTTTATTTGTATTCTCTTAGAGTCTGTATGAGATCTGTCCAGGATCTTCTAGCTCTCATGGTGTCTGGTGAGAAGTCTGGTGTAATTCTGATAGGTCTTCCTTTATATTTTACTTGGCCTTTTTCTCTTACTGCTTTTAATATTCTTTCTTTGTTTAGGACATTTTGGGTTTTGCTTATTATGTGATGGAAGCTATTTTTATTCTGGTCCAGTCTTTTTGGAGTCCTGTAGGCTTCTTTTATATTAATGGGCACCTCTCTCTTTAGTTTAGGGAAGTTTTCTTTCATAATTTTGTTGAAGATATTTGCTGACCATTTAAGTTGCAAATCTTCACTCTCATCTATACCTATTATCCTACTTCCTGAGAGAGTAGAATCTTCCCTGTGTTAAATATGGCACAGGACTACCACATCCGATGGGAAGGGGCAGTGAAGATTAACCTGCTCCTGCCAGTTCTCTAGAGAATATCATGAAGTGGGATCTTTCCTGTGTCAGATGTGTCACAGGTCTCTGACTGGCTGGCTGCTTGGTCACAGGAGCCAAGATGGTGGTGACCTCAGACTGCAGTGTTCCCTCTAACCATGGAACTCCCAGCAGGTCAGACACGCCCCAGCAGGACACACCCAGGACAGCTGTAGAACTGGCCAACTCCTGCTTGCTGAAGAAACCCAGGCAGGCTGTGTCCCAAGTGATCCCCCACTCTGATGTTCCCTCTGCTCCAGGCTGAGCTGGCTGCTTGGCCACGGGAGCCAAGATGATGGCAACCTCAGACTGTGGGGCTACCTTTAACCTTGGAATTCCCTGCAAGTCAGATGCTCCCCCACAGAATATGTGGCCAGGCAGTTGTAGAGCTGCCCAGCTCCCACTTGTGGAAGGAACCCAGGTGGGCTTAGTCCTGAGCAATCCTTTACTCTGCATTTCTCTGTGTACCTGGCTGAGCTTTATTACAGGAGCCAAGATGCTTTTCCTTTTTCAAGTAAATGCTTGTGAGTGTAATTTCCCTAAGAATATTTGAAGTAATCCATTTTTTCAGTAATGATCCAAATTCATAAAGTTGATTTCTTGGTTTTGTTCTATGTTAATCAAAATAAATTCATCTCTGCATTCTGATGTGCAAGCTCAGATTTTCAGATTCCCCCACAAGAGGGGTGGTGTTGAACCAATTAGCGCTCCCAGGTTCATCATTAGCAAAGAGTATCTCTTCATACTTTACTAATTATTTACAGGTTTCCTTTTCTTTAAGTTTTGTTAGTATATCTATTAGTATACATGTAAGTATTTGAGAAGGAAGGTATGGGTAATTGCACATGTGGAATTCAGAGACATATTTTGGGAATCTGTTCTCTTTTCCACCATCTAGGTCCCAACTTATCAACAGGCTCCTTTATTGCCTGAGCCATCTCATCACTTAATTGTAGCCTCACTTTTTAAAATAAGAAATTACTTATTATTATTTCATATATGTATGTATTATGCATGTATGCATGTGCACTTCAGGCAAATGATGTGGTCATTCATGTTATGTTGTGAAGGGCATAGAACAACTTTGTCAGATTCGGTCTCTCCTTCCATCTTCATGAGGTTTCTAGAGACTGAACACAGGCCACTAGGCTTTCAGGGTGGCATGGAAGATGCAATTAGCCATCTTTGGCATACCTTTTAAAACTATTTTTATTAATTCACTTTGGGAATCACTTCTGTTCTCTAAGAAGTATTTTTTTTATGTTCTATTTCTGTTGTTAGATGCAGTATTAAAAAAACCCTTACAGTTCTTATATCAATTTAAGATATATCTCAAATACATGTCTAAGATCACCTAATTTATGACTTTACTTAATTTAATATGTGACTTCACTTTTATGTCTAAGTCCCAGTGAGCAGGTGTTGAAAAACTGAATAGAATACAACCAAAAAGTGGTTTTGTCTATGGAGTGGTAAATCCACTGGTTKTTCCCTGATACCTCTTCCTCTATTCAGTCCAAATTGATCTCTAGATTTTGCAGCACATTGTACGATTAGAAAAGTATACACATCTGTCTGCCTTTCTGTCTATAATTATCTGATTTTCAGCTACCTATAATCATAATCAGCAAAGGAATGATAAGTAGCTTCCAATTTTTTTCTTGAAAGGGCATGCCTTCTCTGTTTTGTTTTGTTTTTTTCTGAATTTCATTCAATATGCTGGATTATAGCCCACAATATGGCATACTATTTAGAAGGGAGGATTGTGCATCAGGGAAGCAGATAAGATTGGATGTCCAATGTAACAGAGGGAGAAAAGAAGAGAATCAACTACTGCCTTGTCAATGACTCTGTGGTAGGTACTTTTGACAAAGTGAAATGACCAGCATTATTAAAAACAACAATATGTTTGATTTTGAGACAAGTCCTCATCCTATAGAATAGGCTGACCTGGAACTTAGCATGTATCTTAGGCTTGCCTTAAACCTTCCTCGTTCTCTTAAAGGATGGGATTATATAATGTATCACCAAGGGTCACTTAGGAATGTGGATTTTGTTTCAGCTGCTGAAAAGGTACTACAGGCATGGGTCCGAAAGAGTAGATTCAGCTCAGCTCTGATCCAAGCTGAGAGGATGAAGACATAGAAATGGAAGTAAGAAGGAAGGATGAATGAATGTGTCATTTCAATTTTGAAAACAGAAAACACAAATGTTCAGTGAAAGAGCTGATCCTTGGGAATAATTAGGCAAAGTGGTTTCAGGTTAGGGTGTATCGTTAAAATTTATTCTAGGTAGGGTTTTAGAGGCTGGCCAATCCCAGAGAAATCACCTCTGGAAGATCAAGTTGGTGTTCTAGTGACGGGGTCAGATAAAGTCAGTTTTATTGGTAATGAACTGGTCTTACAGGCCAAGGATAGGTCCAGTTGGTAAGAAGGTCTAAAGGACCGTGGTTAAAGTTTGGTTAATTTTACATTGATACATCTTGAATTTAAAATTAAATCAATTTTGAGCTTGTTAAAAAGTAGCTGGAATTTAAGAGTCCAGCTTTTATTGATTATCATAAATGCTAGTTGCTGTATTTGAAATGGATTGTGCTCAGCATTAATGATCGTATATGCAAAAGCAGATGTAGGGGGTTAATACTGAATGCTAAAGTGAAGGAAAAAGATTAAGACTGAGAGAGATTAGTAAGCATAATGTTGACATAGCTGAGGTTGAGTTTCTTGGCAAAGGATAAAGCAGAGTGGGAGAAGAGAAAGCAGTCTGGGGCAAATCCTGGAAGCATGCCAACTAGGGGGGACATGCCTTGAATTGATTTTTTAGGCCTTAAGATGTTTTTCTTTTGTCCTTTTCTGCCTTTTTAATTTCTCAGAAGAGAATTAGTGTATAGGTAAGGTAATGTGAAGGATGCTTGATAAACACTTTAACTAAAAATACTTTCTCTCATTTCCCATATTATTCTTCCCACAAAATAAGTGGTAACCTTATCTCTTGTTTTTCATTTTTCTTCCGTTATCTAATTTGAAGATTCTTTGAAGTCTTGTTGCTGTGAATCATTTGTTCTAGCTCTTTTAATTTTTTTATGTCTAAGTGCATCTAGTTATTGCTTTACTTCTCTTGTATATACTTGTACTAAATGAAAAGCGGTCAACCCACATAGAAAAAATGTCCTAGTTTCCACTGCAAAATAAAATTGAGCCACCACACGAAGTTTCTGCATTAAACTCTTGCAAGATCTCTTCATCTCAAAGGTGAAGCTTTATTTGAACAGTACTTGATCTTTTGTGTACATCAGTGTAGTCATTGAGTATGCAAATATTTATGTAGTTGACCCTGGGTTAGCAATGTAGGAAAGAGTAAACATTTTCTTCGTTAGTTCATGTCTTTCTGTCTCATTCTTTTGCAAGAGACCAAAGGAATAAATAAAGGGAGTATTGCAAATCCCCAGAGGAATCACACTACAGGGTGTGTGGGGTGCGGTGTCATTTTTTTCTTGTGTTGATACAAGATTAGTTGATTGTTTTCAGTACGTAAGGCCTCATCGCTAAGATTTACCTCTTAGTGAGTAAAGTGTTAGCCCCATGAGCATGGTTTGGGACATGTATTAGTGACTTACATCTTTGCTTTGAAAAAGTATCCAGCAGAAGAAGTTTAAGGAACAATGGGTTTATTTTGGCTCACATTTTAATGGAATATAGTATGTCATGGAAATAGTATATAATGGTAGTGTGAATAGTTCAAAAATGAGGCACAGGTGTTTGAGATAGTTATTTCTTCTGCAGCCAGGAAACAGAAAAACAAAGGTTGTTGCTCAGCTTCCATTCCCCCTTTTCTCTTTTATTCAGTCATGGGGAGATGCTAGAGATTTGTGTCTTCTCACTCTAGTTAAGCCTCTCTGGAGAAGCTCAAATACTCACCCAGAAGTGTGTCTCATAGGTGATTCCAAGTCTAGCCAAGTGGACAATGAAAATGGACCTTACAAGAACAATTGCCTGGACCATTGCTATTATCCAATATGTAGGTCACAAAGAACATATTCTGATAAACAAAATAATCTTTTCTAGGATATTAAGCTGATAATATATGAATTGCCTATGTTATTGTTGTGACTTTTTATACCAAATGTAAAGCATTTTAAACCATCTGTTTAGTCAATATCCTTTTTTTGATGATATATTAACTATCAACATTTGTTGTCTAGATGTAGAAATGTAAGATTCTTTCATCATCTATCAATGGTGGTTTCTTCAGAAAATAGTTCATTTGATTTATATTTCCATATTTATTGTTAGAAATTGTTTTATAAGACCCTTTCACTGTTACCCCCAGTTTGCAATCTTTCGTATGGTAGTATTTTTTCTGATGCATATGTGTATGTGCACATTTACATGCATATGTTTGCATATACATATATGTGTATCCATAAATGCAAACACAAATGCATGTCTGAATGTCTGGATATGTACATATCATTACTCACATTTCAAAGAAGTAACTTTCAGCTTAGTTATTTTTCAAATATATTCTTATTTTTCTGTGTCTTCTTTAGGTTTTTGAATAGTTTTGTCTCAGGTGTGCGAGGTTTTTCTGATTTTTCTGAAGAACTTAATAAATTTTATAATTAATACCTCACAAAGTTTGATAAGAAGATTCCATCTACATAAAATGTATAATTATATATTATGTATTACATAAAAATTTCATTTTATATAGATAGGAAAATAGACACAAGGTCATTCTTGCAGAATGGTCTGAGGGTGCTCATTGTAAATCCACATCAATCCTCCTGCCTAATATATTATTTTTAAATTGACAGACTTTCTAGAACAGTTTGGGAGTGGTTCATCTCTTTTGCTTTAATTTGGAAAAGCTTGGATTTCTGTGAAGTGGAACTGCTTCTAACCAGTAGTTTTATTCTTTATCCAAGGTTCCTTTTAACATAAAATCAGGGGAATTTTCTTCACATTCTGCCATCTTCCCCTAAATGTTCATAAATACATGACTTTTTCTTTCTGACATCTACCTTTATTTTCTGGCACTCTTGCACATCGTGCTCTGCCCTGTATCTTTCTCTGGAACCCAACAGAGGTGCCGCGTGAAGGAAAACACCACACAATCTTAGTTTAGAATCATCGGATAACACAATCACTGGGCACAGAATCTAGCATCCTAATTTTACAAACTAATCTGTGTTAGGATCTGCCACATGAACTATCACCTGCTTCCTACATTCTTCCTGCCTCCCTTGCTAGCACAGTCCAAAAACAAGTTCCTTCCTCTTGTGTTCCCTTTTCCTCTCTCCAACCTGGAAGTCCTGCCTCCTTCTCACTCAGGACTTGGTTTCTTGTAATGTTTATTTATTAGGGGAAGGTTCCACCACAACAAGTCAGAGGGTGAACTATGCAGGTATACCTGCTGGTCTCTGAGGGATTTTGTAAACCGATCCCTTGAGCAGTGCTACCTAAGACTATTTGCCTTTTGGTTTAGTTTATCACTTTTAATGGGGCAAGCTCCAGGGCATTTCTTGTTTTGTCTTCAATTGGGCTTTCATTTTTATATGTAACTCCATAATTGATGCTCTTTATATCTTGTACTATATACAGTTCCCTGTTTAGTTCTAGAGAGACACTGACACATATAGCCATGTATTTATGTATGTATACACTAGCCTTAAGATGCGCTCATACACTTAGGCAAGAATTAACTTAAAATAGTATTTCTTTTTGCCTTGAAGGTGCTGTGTGGGCTTCCTTGGAAGGTGTTTTCTATTGTGATTTTGGGACGCCTGGAGGCAGGAGTATTTTTTTAGTAAGTACTAGAAATCTATGTCTCTGCCTCCACTTAATGTACAAGTGATGGTAAGGATGGGAAGTAATCTACTTTCTTAACATTACACAACTAAACTGTGAGACTTTTTGAGCTTATTGAGTTGTTCCTTTCATTTTGTGTTCTCGTTTGGTGGCCACACAGGATTCTCTATTTTCCTTGGGGCATTTCTATTTTTGTCTCCATTTGTAGATCCTGGAGAGTTAGAACTGGATACAGTTCATACCTGCTATTTATGTTTCTTTGGAAACCTAAAAAAAAACTGTTCCTTCTAAATTGGAGCCTGGAAGCTATTTGGCATTGGTGCATAGGGTTTCACTTCTTGGCTCAGCCTGAAAATATACTAAATATTGTACTGAGTCTGCCACTTCTAAGCATGAGTTAGGGACAGGATCTTTTTTTACCTTGATGAATCTCTGCCACCCAGAACTAACCCCATTCTTGATACAGATTGGGAGACATGCTGACTTTCTTTACATGTTACACTTTTATTTAATAAAAAATATTCAAACACCAGTGGGAAGTTGTTAGGCTTCAAAAAAGATAATCTAGTCCTGAGTCATCATTAGACAAAGATGATCTAGTCCTTGAAGGACAGCACTGAGCTTGCCAGACATTTTTACACAGGGTTTCCTCAACATATTCCTTAAAAATAAAGGTTTTAAATATTGTCAGTTAATAGTACTGCTCTTGAGTATCTTATCCAGGAGAAACACCTGCTTATTCAAATAGAGTTTGCTGAGCCCTACTTAGAAATTCTTGACATCTCCATGAAGCCTGAGAATAGAAAGTCTGTCATGTTCCCACCATTGAAGCTTCTGTCCAGGATCACATAGGAGATTTCATAGGAAGGACATTAATTTGAGGTCTTAACTAGGTTACTTAAAAAAAAAGTCTTAAGAAGTAGACAGAACTGTGTTTCCTTCCATATATGGTATTAAGTTGAATGATCTTAGATACATGTTGGTGAGCTTTACTGACCTCATTCACTCTGATACAGGTTTGAAATATCCTGACAAGCACATTTGTATTCTCCTCACTAGTACTGGAACCTATGATGCATTCTGTAGATCCCATAGCAACTAATCATCAATAAGGACCAGTGGCTTCTGGTAAGAGCATTCATGTATCCAGAATTAATCATTTTACTAGAAGAACATATAACAAATGTCAATCCAATGCTGTCTTCTTAGCATACCAGAGGCTACAAGGTTGTAATACATGATTGCTAATGGGTATTGAAGTTAAAAGAGGATACAGTTTGGTAGAAGCTGTATTGACTGATTTTTCTACCTCTGACTTGGCATCATTCTTGGCATCACAGAGGAGTGTGACTCTTCCAATTCATGGATAGGTAAAGAGAACTAACTTTTTCTCCCCAAGGCTAGTGTGTCTACTTATCTTGAAGTCCAAAGGGACTGAATATCAGACTATTACTTTAAGTCCCCTTTGTAAGCAAAATTAAGTCAATACTTCATTGACATACAATTCATGTACCTTAAAATACATTCACCTAGATGATATAATTTAGAAGCTTTTGATATCCACAGGTGTTTGTGTAAGTTATAACACACACACACACACACACACACACACACACACACACACACACCCCTGCTATTTGTAAAGTCTTGCTTACACTGAACAGTTTATAAAAATAAGTCATGTACATGTTTATCATAATCACCTTTTGTTTAGTATATTTATAGAGCAACATCATATATCATTCATCTGTCATCTAACTTTCATCTATGTATATATATATATATATATATATATATATATATATATATATATCTTCTGACTTTCTATGTAATTTTTCTGCCTTTCTGTTTTTCTTTGTCACTGTCTCTGTCTCTCTCTCTGTGTGTATTTAGATTAAGACTCTTAATTATTGCCAAAAAATATTTCATTATACAAATGTACTATGCTTTGTTCATCTATTCATTAACTGTGGATATTTGAGCTGCTGTAAGATTATGTATTATAGAAAAATTAAGGTTGAAATTAGGTAATTTATTTTCTCCAAACTTGTCCTTTTTTTCTCATTATTGTTTTATTAACTCTGGATCTCCTGCTTTCCCATATAAGCACTTGGATAAGCTAGTAAATTTCTGCAAAAGAAAGTAACATGGATTTTTATTGGGTTTGAGTCTAGAAATCAATTTATAAAAGCTGAACTTACAATGGTTAAATGTATATGTCAACTTGATTGACCATGTAGTGTCCAGTTATTTGGTCAATTATTACCCTGGACTTAAAAGTGAGGGTGTTTTCAGATGAGATTAATGTTGGGATTTGTAGACTTAGTAAACTTGATTGTTTTACTTAATTGATTTTTTTTCTCATTCAGTTGAAAGCCTGAATGGAACTTCTTTGAAATAGAAAATTGGTTTTCTTCTGCTTTCAAACTCATCCTGAGCTTTTTGTTCATTCCCTGGCCTGACAGCTTTCTATGAAGAACTAATTTCATCAGTACTGTGGGTTCCCCAGCTGTGAGATTCAGAATGGAGCAATGACATCTGCTTTCCTGTATCTCTAGCTTGCTAAGTAAGCATTTGGGGTTTTCTATCGTCTCTAAACTGTCTGAGCCAATTCCCAAGAATATCACCTTATCCATGTCCTTGTTTCTATTTCCCTGAAGAAGCCTCAGGAGTAAAAGCATTATAAATATAGGAGGATTTCTAGTCCATGGATATGGGATGTCTTTCTTTTTTAGATTTACTCAATTTTATTGTGTAAATTTCTTAGTCTTTGATATAAAATGTATACTCTTTTGGTTAAAGTTCTTTGTGTTACACATGACATTTTTGCAACATGAATCATTTTATAATTTTATTGCCATGTGGCTCAATGCAAGTATATAACTGATTTTTGTGAATTAAGCTTATTTTCTTCATTCTTGCTTAACAAATTTTATTATATTTTTTTGTTTTTCTATAAGCAAACCATGCCACACATTTACAGAACTAATTTAACTTCTGTGAGTCTGGATGTAGATTTACTTTTATATCCTAGGTGACTTGACTAGTACTTTCATTAAAATATTGGACAGTGGCAAGAGCAGATCTGTAATTCTCCTTACTCTTGATCCTCAAAGGTAGACAGACAATCCCTCATTACTTAGTATAATGTTATCTGAGAATTATATTTAGTTACTTTCCCTTGTGTGTATATCTATGAGTGGGTATGTGTACATGAGCAACCAGAGGTAGCAGAGGCCACTGGAACTGAGTTAAAAGTGGTTCTGAGCCACACAATTTGAGCTCTGAGAACTGAACTTGGGACTCTACAAGGGCAGGATCTCTTAACCACCAAGTCATCTCTCTATGCCTCTCCATTTCATACAGTCAAGACACAAGCAAACCTTTAGTGTGATCCTAATTTAATTAATCCTATCAACATAAACCCTCACAATAAACCCTCACAACCATGTCAAATGATGAACAATCCGTTCTAACTGTCCTTGAAGTGCAGAAGAATTTTAATCCAGCAACTTGGCTTCTCTGGCAAGGAATCACATCCAAAGACTTCTAGGTCTATGTGATCCAGCTGGAATGGAGAGATGTACTTAGTACACACCTTTAAGGGAAAACAAGTTTGTAGAAGTCATGTTTTAAAGTAATGTCATGTTGACGAGCAAAGTGATGAATCAGAGAACAATTTGACAGAATGAGTCAAGGATAGAATACTCACAACTCTCAAGAAAAATGCTATTTAAGAGCCATGCAAGGAGAGGGAATCAGTTGGGAGTCAGTGCACTGAATGTAGTGCATTGGAGATGAATTCCTTACTGAGTTTATGCAGTTCAGTGCAGGTCGGCAGAGGCAGTTTGATGGCCCAGGGTAGGGTACTGGGGCAGGAGTGAATGGGTGTGTCGGGGAGCACCCTCATAGAGGAAGAGGGAGGGGGAATGAGGAGGTTTGTGGAGGGGAAACTGGAAAGGGAGATAACATTTGAAATGTAAATAAATAAAATAACCAATAAAAAATAACGAGAGAGAGAGAGAGAGAGAGAGAGAGAGAGAGAGAGAGAGAGAGAGAGAGAGAAAATTAGAACAAGTAGCCAGAGATAGTTTGAGGCCAAGGAAAGCAGTTCAGTGATAAACTGAGATGGAWTCAGGAAGGGTGAAGAGAAGTTCAATGCATAAGAACTGAGTTGAACCAGAAATCCAGAGTTCAGAAAGAGCAGGTGACCTTATTCAGCACTAATCGTCTGAGATAACAATTACATATAGTGCCCTGTACACTGTAGACTTGTCACTCAGATGACTTCAGATCTCATCACATTAATAACACTGTCATAATAACAGTAAATAAATGTTTTGCTGAAATATATTGCTGAAATTTCTGTATTCATATTCATAACATATGCTAGTCTAAATGTTTTGATCCTATATGTATATATTTGTATATGCATATATGTGTAGATATATAGATGATATATGTATATCTGTGTATATATATACAGATATACATATGCATACACACACATACATATGCATTTTAACATCTGAATTACCAAAATTTTTCTATGTAGTAGCTCATGGTATTGACTTATAACCCTTTTTAACTGTAAAATAGGAGTTTATGTTCTCTCTTTTTTAGTTGAAATTTTTCTTTTAGCTTTTTTTTTTTAGTATGAACACATTTAGGACATTTATAAATGTTTGTTAAGAAGCACCATTTACAGTTTTCAACTTTGTCCATTGATTTTCTATTCTATTCATTTCTACTCTGTGTCAGTTACTTTCTTTGTTTTGGTTATTTAAGTGAACTTCGAAGTTCATTTTCTTTTTCTTAAGATGACACCTTTGGTCATAAACTTTAGTTTAATAGGTTTTCATTTCGTTTGTCTCAAATTATTTTTTATTTCCCCTAATTATTTCCCAGTTTGCTAACAGTTTAAGATGCTAACAGTTTAAAATTCTGCTGTTTAGCATTCACATGCTTTTACATTTCCCAAATACCCAATTTTATTGATTTCTACCTTCATTTTATTATGGTTGAAAAATACACTTTTCATAATGTCAGTGCTCTTAAGAAATTGAGAAGTATTTTTAGCCTGGATATGCTCTAGCAACAAGGTTTTATGTGATTTTATGGCTTTACAGTGTTTGTATAATCATGGTTTTAAATATGCAATGTTATTCTTTTCAGAAAATATCAATGTCTCTGTTGATATAAAATTATTTCAAGAGGGATTAAAACAGGTAACTTACTTTTATTTAATCAATCAAGTGGTATGACCATGGTAGCTTGGTAAATGTGCATGTTTAAAATTTATAATGAGGGCCAAACAGTATTTCTATTAATAGGTGATTTTCATTCAAACTATGGTTAAATTCATTCATACAAAAATCATAGCTTTCCTCCAAATGTCCTTGAAGAACATTTGATGCATTAAATATCACAGTGTGAAAAAAGGTTGATGTTGTTAGGGACAGACTTGCCCATGAAAGGTGTTTAGTAAACAATTATTAGTTATTATTAGTTTAGTAAACAATTATTACTAGTTCACACAATGAAAGTGCATTTTCTGTTATAATATTTTTGAATAATATAGATTGTATCTACTTTTTTAAATTCACACACATTGCTTATATATTTTACTGTAGGAGGAAATAAAATAAACATCAAAACCAGAAATGGGAAAATACATTCCTTTATGCCTCTTTTCCTTGGTTCAGTAATGTGCTTGACCAAGACTTTCTTTGGAAATCTTTAGGTCCATTATCTACTGTTCAAGAGCCTGTATGGGCCGCAACTTCTTCCGGGCCTTCATTAATTTCCTTTGATACTATTTAAAGTAGAGTCATTCTTTTGAAACTATAATATCAGTGTCAGCATCAGTACCCGAAAATTTGTTTGCTTGATGAAGCTTTTGTTGGTGTATGAAATCTGTTTGAACATCCATCACCCTTCTTATGAGAAATTCATTATCCATTGACTTTGCTCTGCTTCTCTTAGGTAAAAAGTAGTTGAAAATATTCATTCTTGGCACGCCAGAGAAATCTAACAGACAGTGCCAGGTACACAGACATAGCCTGAGGCTAACATCACTTGGGTCTCAGCCTGTCAGGCTTTTGTGTCCACCCGGGGCCTGGGCAGCTCTGCTGACAGTCTGGGTGCTAACCCTGTCAGGGGTTATTTGCCCTGCAGTCAGAATGGCACATGGAGGGGCGCTTCTCCATCTTGCCTCCCAGAAGCCAGAGTGATCTGCACTTGGACAAGGTCCCTGCAGCATCCTCCATCTTAGCTTCCTGACAGAGCAGACAGGCAGCACAAGGTTCACAGAGACAAACCCTAGTATACCATTACTTGGGGCAAGACACACCAGGGCTCCAAGGGCACCCAAGAGTAGGGTAGCATATCAGCAATCTGTGCCAGGAAAAGCCCAGGTACCCAGCAGTATGGAAATAGACTTACATGCTCACAGGAGGTTCAATCACCAGCCACTGACAACAAGACCAAATAACACCAGAGATAGTCAGATGGCAAAAGGCAAACTTAGGAATGTTACTAAAAGAAATAAAGGCAATATGGCAGAATATGAACCTAATTCTCCAACAACAGCAACGCCTGGATACCTCAACACACCATAAAAACAAGATTTGGATTTAAAATCACTGGTCATGATGCTGTTAGAGGAACACAAAAAGGGCATAATTAATCTCTTAAAGAAATACAGGGGAACATGAATAAGTTAGAAGCCCTTACAAGGGAAACACAAATGTCACTCAAAGAAATTCCAGAGAATATGGGCCAACAAATAGAAGCAAATATAGAGGAAACAGAAAAATCACTTAAAGAAATGCAGGAGAAATTGAGTCAACAGGCAGAAGTCATGAAAAAGGTAACACGGAAATCTCTTAAAGAATTACGTGAAAACACAAACAAGCAAGTGAAGGAACTGAGCAAAACCACCCAGGATCTAAAAACACAAGTAGAAAAAACTAAGAAATAACAGAGAAAACTTTGGAGATACAAAACCTTGGGAAGAAATCAGGGGCCATAGATTCAAATTTCAACAACAGAATACAAGACATAGAAGAAAGAATCCCAGGTGCCTAAGATAACACAGAAACCATTGGCTCAACAGTCAAAGAAAATGCAAAATGCAAAAAGCTTGTAACCTAAAACATCCAGGAAATCCAGGACACAATGAGAAGACTAAAACCTAAGGATTATAGGTATAGATGAGAATGAAGATTTACAACTTAAAGGGCCAGCAAGTATCTTCAAAAATATTATGGAAGAAAACTTCCCTAACCTGAAGAGAGAGATGCACACACACACACACACACACACACACACACACACACACACACACACACATA
>BDUI01000823.1:49837-67435 GCA_002335545.1 Apodemus speciosus
AGAAATGGATGGAGCTGGAGAGCATCATACTGAGTGAAGTAACCCAGTCTCAAAAGAATACCCAAGGCATGCACTCACTGATAAGTGGATATTAGCCTAAAAGTATTTCTTTTAATCTCAATTGTAAACATTTAGGCATTGTGGCTCTATGCCATGTGTTATAATGTTCCATTCTATAGCTGCAGAGGGAAAGCAGCCTGGGACAGTGGACAAAAACATGTAAATGTCATGTTGTAAAAAAACTTTATTTATGAAAACAGAAGCTGCCCCATAGGCTGTAGCTTGGAACTCTCTGCTCTGTTAAATTATATTGTGTTTTGAAAAATCAGGAGACTAGATCCCCATTCTCAGGATGTGTATAGAATGAAATAAATTCAACATAAAATGTTTACTAAATATAAATGAAAAATTTAGATTGATAGAAAATTCTAGAATAATATTAATGTAGATCAAAATTTCCTAAGAAGCAACAGATAACATGAAGCTGGAAGTATTTCTTTGGCATTGTGGTGGTTTAAATATATTTGGCACCTGGAAAGAGGCACTGTTAGGGGTGTGGTCTTGTTGGAGAGAAAGTGCATCAATATTGGGGATCCAATTTGAGTTCCTAGGCTTAAGCTCTCCCTAGAGTGAAACAAAGCCCCTCCCTGGTTGCTTTTGGACAGTCTCCTGCTGATGCCTTTGGATCAAGATTCAGAACTCTTGGCTCCTCCAGTACCAAATCAGCCTACATGATGCCATACTTCCCACTTTGATAAGGGACTGAACCTCTGAAACTGCAAGCCAGCTCCAATAGAATGCTTGCCTTTATAAGAATTGCCTTAGTCATGGTATCTGTTCACAGCAATAGAAACCATAACTAAGAAAGGCATCAAATTTTAAACATTTGTGTATGCCAATATATAATTTAGAAGTTAAATTTAAAAGGAAGTTGGTGTTTTGAAGGTAACATCTACAACATCCACCACTAGCCCAAGGTTATAGAAAATATATTTATTAATCATTTAAATAAGTGAATAAAGCCACGTTAAGAGGAAAGTCAAATGACTAATAGCCATATGTAAATATTTCTGTTTTTAATACTTGAGTAAATACAGTTTGGATCATACTGTATATGCATTCTTTTTTTGTGCACAGATTATAAGCATGGGGTTCTGCACTTATTTTTTTCTTGGATCTTCTAAATCCAAACTCAGATCTTTTTGCCTGTGCAGCAAGCATTTGACCAACTGAATTATCTTTCCAGCTTCCTGATATACAATTTTATAATCTTTAATATAATAGCTATGGGGAAAGAAAGTCATATATTGCTACTGTGAGTGGAAGTGCCTGCAGCCATTTTAGAAAGCAAAGTGACAATATTCAGTAATATTGAAGCTGTTCATATACTGAAATACATTACTTTCTAGTACATATCCTGAAGAAACTCATACATATATGTATGCATATGAAGTCAAACAAGCATATAATTGCGGCACTGTTCAAAGCATTAAAAATACTCAAAAAATGATCTACAGAAAGAGAGTAAAGCTTTCAGTGTTAAGAAATTACATTATACATACAAATATAACGAATTATTTTTATAAATTATATAAAGATATTTTATTAAATATTATTTACATATAATTTTGTGTGTATATATATATGTGTATATATAAAACACTACACCCAAAATTCTTGTAACATTGCAATATAAATTTTTGATGTAACCATGAAGTATAATATAAAACTAGTAGAGTAAAATAAAGAGAACAGAGAAATACGTATGGGCTGAAAAGTTAAGCACAAAACTTTAGGAGAGTGGATGTCTCTTGATTAAGATACAGCAGAATGGGTCAGGTGTGGTGGAACACTCCTGTAATACCACAAATGCAAGAGGTATAAGCATGACTTTCGAAATGTTGAGGATGGTTTATGCTACATATTGGAACCGTGTTAAGGGAGAGGGAGAAAGAAAAAAAAAGAAGGAGAAAAATGATAAATATAGAGTTATAATAAGTAAATGTAATAATGTTGTCTTTAATGAATGACATTATGCAATTTTGATACTGATGGGCTCCACGGGCATCTTTTTAAAAAATTTTATATTTTCTTAAAGCTTTAATAACTTAATCACTTTTCAAATATGACAAATGAAAAATATTTACAGATGTGTCTACATGCATGAATATATATGAGAATATGCATGCACATATATGCAAGTCTGTGAGCACAGTCATCAAATATAGAAATTGTATAAATAAGAGAAACATGTAGAATTATTAATAGGCAGAAAATAAAAAGGAGATAGAAGAATTGCAATTTTCAAGTCTGCGCATATTCCATATGATTGGAAATACTACGGGGTAATAGTTCATGCAGAATATTGCTAAGCAAAAAAGAGGCCCAGTGGAGGATTTTAAATAGAAGTAGGAAGTGAGATGGTCACAAGGTTTATTTTAAAATATCCTGGAGGATGCAGCATAAGAATGGAATGGACAGCTTTCTGATCATTGTGAGTCAACCATTTAGGGAACTATTTCCTTAGCCATGAATAAAGGCTGTAGCAGCTGGTAATGATTTGGGCTGTGATATCAATAGGACTTGATGATAAATTGGAAGGACAAAATTAACAGCTCTGAGAATTTAGCATATGTTGTATCATGCTAGTCGTCAAGAGGTTATAGGAGATGATAAGCACTACTGGCATGGAGATGGCACATAAGTAGAGGAAGGGTCTTTCTGTACCATGGAATTTACAATTCCAGACCTTTCTGTGCTGGGTACCATGTCTTGGAATAAGTTGTCTACAAAGACAATATAAGACAGAGCTGATAGTATATTCCAACAAGTGTGTCTTTTTGAAGAAGATTTTTAAAACAAATTTAACACACTGTGCTTTCATGCATATTTTTCTGCTTTTCAGAAGTGGTTCTTGGAGGGAAAGTTTCTGATATTTGCTGCCAAATACCATTATAAGTAAGTAATAATTTGGCCAATTAGTCTTTACCTGGAAAGACAAATACTGAAAATACTAAAATTAAAATTCCTCAAGCAAAAGTGTGTGATTTTGAATCTCAGGGAATTTGCAGAGTGTTTGATTGCACTGTTAAATACAGTTAAAAATGGCAACAGAGTAACTGAGGGGAATACATGGTCTATTGCCAAGAGAGCACTTAACACCCCTTAAAAGTAGAAATGACAGGGGTTCCCAATTATTATAAAACCGGGATCTTCCACATTTGAAAACATCTGCAATCCATGTTCTTCCAGCATTCCCTATACATATGTCTGAGTTTTCTTGGTATGAATAACTAATTTCCCCCTCAAAGTTTTACTTTTAATTTATAATTATTGTGATTTATGTCCCAGAAAGATGAGAGAAAGAAATTTCTAAATAGCAAAACTTTTCAATCTGAAATCCCAAGATATGTATCAGCTTGAAAAGAGATTTATCATAATATATTGTTGCTGAGATCCACATTAATTTTGTTAGTTCAGTTTCTACTGTTCTTCCTAGGATGTTATTGTGTCTTTATCATTTATCTTGCAAGCTCCTACCTTCTATTTTATATTTCTCAATTTTACTTTTTGAAAATGGGAATTTTTTATGTTTAATGTAACTTATCATTTTCATTTGTCTTTGTCTTATCTTGTAAAGAGTAGCATCTACAATCAGGTTATTCTCTTATAGGATAATTTAATAAGCTCTCATGGGGTGCTTATTCACACATATTTTGCACCGGTCAGTAATTTATGACTTTCCAACCTCCCAAAGAAGACCAGATTTGCTTATACAATTCCATCTTCATCTCTCTCCACTTGAGATTAGAAACTTTGAATATTTAATAATGACATTCATGTATCTCCATAACAGTGCTATTACTGTACTCACTGTAATCAATTTGCAACTGTGTTTTTTTTCTTTTCATCCTCTTCCCAAATCCTACCATTTCTTGTCTACCTCTCTTCCCATCTGGACCCACCGTATATCTGTCTTTTATTTAAAAACAAATATTTCAGGAAGAATGAGGAAATAAAACAAATTAGAAGGAGATAAAACAAATCCAAAAAATTGGAGTAGAACAAAACAAATTAACAGATAGAAAAGAGCCCAAGATAAGCCACCAGAAGCAGATCTAGATGAAGAGATTCAATTGTTAGGACAGTGAGGAATCCCATACAAACACAAAACTGAAATAATATATACATAAAACATGTAGAGTAAAAAATTAAATAAATAAAAATAAAAATTATATTTAAAACCCCCAAACTCCAGCCTTCTGCTTTGAACCTGCACCTGCAGCATACCTGGGGCAATGCCTCTGCACCCACTCCCCCAACACCCATAGGAAGCCTGATTTCCAGGTGTTCTGACAGGCCTAGGACCACAGGTGAGACCACAACATATGCCCCAACACCCTGAGGAACTGGGAACCCCCAGGATCCAGGGAAACAGGAATCTACCCCCCTGCCCCACTGCCAGTGGCAGATTCCTTCTGGTTTGAACCTGCACCAGGAGCAGACCTGGGGAGCTGGCTCTGTGTCCTAAATCACACAAAGACACAAATGAGAGAGAAAGCTTCAGACCAATTTCCCTTATGAATATCAATGCAAAAATACTCAATAAAATTCTCGCAAATTGAATCTAAGAACACATCAAAATGATCATCTATCATGATAAGGTAGACTTCATCCCAGGGATGGAGGGATGGTGAAATATACAGAAATCCATTAACATAATCTACTATAAAAACAAACTCAAAGAATAATGAACACATGATCATCACATTAGATGCTGAGAAAGCATTTGACAACATTCAACACTCATTCATGGCAAAAGTTCTGGAACAATCAGGAATTCAAGGTCCATACCTAAACATAGTAAAAGCAATATACAGCAAATCAGTAGCCAACATCAAACTAAATGGAGAGAAATTGAAAGCAATCCCACTAAAGTCAGGGAATAAAATAAGGCCACACACTCTCTCCTTCCCTATTCAATATAGTACTCTAAGTCCTAGTCAGAGCAATTAGATGACAAAAGGAGGTCAAAGGGATACAAACTGGAAAGAAAGAAGTCAAAACTATCACTATTTGCAAATGATAGTATACTTAATTTACCACAGAAATCCCACCAGAGAACTTCTAAAGCTGATAAACAACTTCAGCAAAGTGGCTGGATATAAAATAAACTCAAACAAATCAGTAGCCTTCAGCTACTCAAAGAATAAACAGGCTGAGAAAGAAATTAGGGAAAAGACACCCATAACAATAGTCATTTTAAATTTTTAAATAATAAAAATATCTTTGTGTGACTCTAACCAAGCAAGTGAAAGAACAGGATGACAAGAACTTCAAGTCTCTGAAGAAAGAAATCAAAGAAGTTCTTAGAAAATGGAAAGATCTTCCATGCTTATGGAATGGCAGGATTAATGTATTATAAATGGCCACCTTGCTGAAAGCAATCTACAGATTCAATGAAATCCCCATCAAAATCCTAATTCAATTCTTCATAGAGTTAGAAAGAGCAATTTGCAATTTCTTTTTTAGAGTAACAACAAACCCAGGACATTGAAAATTATTCTCAACAATAAAAGAACTTCTAGGGAAACCACCATGCCCAACTTCAAGCTGTATTACAGAACAATAGTGATAAAAAATGTATGGTATTGGTAAAGAGACAGGCAGGTAGATAAATGGAAAGGCTTGATGTAGCAATGTAGGGGATTACCAGAAGTGAGAAGTAGGAGGGGGTTGATTGAGGAATGGGCAGAGGGAAGAGGGCTTATGGGACTTATGGGGAGTCGGGGATCTGGAAAGGGGAAATCATTTGGAATGTAAACAAAGAATATAGAAAAGAAAAAGAAAAAAAAAGAAATGAACCCATAGTGGTCACTTGATCTTTGACAAAGGTGCTAATACCATCCTGTGGAAAAAGACGGCATTTTCAACAAATTGTGCTGGTTCAACTGGACGTCAGCATGTAGAATAATGCAAATCGATTCATTCTTATCTCTTTGTACAAAACTCAAGTTCAAGGGGATCAAGGACCTCCACATAAAGCCAGATACAGTGAAACTAATAGAAGAGGAAATGGGGAAGAACCTCTAATACATGGGCACAAAAGAAAACTTCCTGAACCAACACCAAAGGCTTAATGCTCTAAGATCAACAATAGGAGAATGGGACATCATAAAAATGCAAGTTTCTGTAAGGCAAAGGACACTATCAATAGGATAAAACTGACAACCAAAAGATTGGGAAAAGATCTTCACCAACCCTACTGATAGAGGGCTAATATCTAATACATACAAAGAACTCAAGAAATTAGATTACAGAGAACCAAATAACCCTATTAAAATGGGGTATAGAGCTAAACAAAGAATTCTCAACTGAGGAATATCAAATGGCCAAGAAGCACTTAAAGAAATCATCAACATCCTTAGTCATCAGGGAAATGCAAATCAAAACAACCCTGAGATTCCACCTCACACCAGTCAGAATGGCTAGGATCAAAAACTCAGGTGAGATGTTGGTGAGGATGTGCAAAAAGAGGAACAATCTTCTATTGTTGGTGAATTGCAAGCTGTTACATCCACTCTGGAAATTATTCTGGGGGTTCCTCAAAATATTAGACATAGTGCTACCTGAGGACCCATCTATCCCACTTCTGTGGATATATATCCGAAAGATGCTCCAACATAACAAGGACACATGCTCCACTATGTTCATTGCAGCCTTATAATAGCTAGAAGCTGGAAATTATCCAGATATCCTTCCACAAAGGAATGGATACAGAAAATTTGGTACATTTGCACAGTAGAGAACTATTCAGCTATTAAAACCAATCACTTCATGAAATTTTTATGCAAATACATGGAACTACAAAGTATCAATCCCAAGTGAGGAAACATGGTCACAAAAGAACACACATGGAATGCACTCAGGGATAAGTGGATTAGTTCAAAAGCAAAGATACCCAAGATACAATTTACAGACCACATGAAGCTCAAGAAAAAGGAAGACCAAAGTGTGGGTACTTCAGTCCTTCTTAGAAGAGGGAACAAAATACTCACAGGAGTAATTATGTAGACAAAGTGTAGAGCAGATACTGAAGGAAAGGCCATCCAGATACTGCCCCACTTGGGGATCCATCCCATATACCAGTCACCAAACGTGGACACTGTTGCAGATGCCAAGAAGTACTTGCTGACAGGAGCCTGAGACAGCTGTCTCCTGAGGGGGCTCTGCCAGAACCTGACAACACAGAGGTGGATACTTTCAACCAACCATGGGACTGAGCATGGGGTCCCCAATGGAGGAGTCAGAGAAAGGACTGTAGGAGCTGAAGGAGTTTGCGACACCATAGAACTAACAAGAATATCAACCAACCAAACAACCCCCCCCCACCACAGAGCTCTTAGAGACTAAACATACAACCAATGCATACATATGGAGCAACCCATGGCTCCAGCAGTATATGTAGCAGAGAATGGCCTTGTTGTGCATCAGTGGGAAGAGAGGCCCTTGGTCCTGTGAAGGCTACATGCCCCAATTTAAGGGAATACCAAGGCAGGGAGGCAGGTGGGTAGCTGGGTGGGGGAGCACCCTTAAAAAAGCAGGGGTGGGTAGGATGAGATAGGGGGTTTCTGGATGCTAAACCAGGAAAGGGGATAACATGTAAAATGTGAAGAAATAAAATATCCATTAAAAAAGAAAAAAGCTCTAATGTGTTATGACACAAAGAAGCTCAAAAGATGTGATTGTGTTCATTATCTGTTGGCCATCTACTGCTGGGCCAGCAGTCTTCCTGGGAGAATAGTTTGTTTCCCAGTGAGACTCCCTTGGAGACAATTTTTCATTTGCAAGTGTTTATCAGTTWGAAATAACTTTTGGGTTAAGGCTAGGGTTCCATGTGTCTGCTTTCCTTTCAGGTGTAAGCCCCATCTGGTGCAGAGCATGAATGCTGCCCCAGAATCCTGAGTTCATATGTGCATTGTACCTCTTGATAAAACGAGCTTTGCCTTTTGGCTTTATATCCCATCTGGCTCTTACATTCTGTCTCCTCTTCAGCAGAGTTCTCTGAACCCTAAGGGATTTGAAGGAGATATCTGATTCAGGGATGAATGGTCCAGTCTCTCACTCTCATTATATTGTGTGTCTGTGGGTCTTTGTATTTGTTCCCTTCTGCTGCAGGGAGAAGCCTGCAATATACAAATACAAAGATGATAGCTGAGCAAGACACTAATCTATGCATATAGTGGAATGCCATCAGGAGTCATTTCATAGCTATGTTCTCTTAGTAGAACAGGGTCAGTTGCTTTTATGCTAGGTCCCTGGGCTATCTGTCCTCCAGTTTTTGTGACCCATGAAGCCTCAGGTACTGGTTCCATCTTATGAAATGGGATTTAAATAAAATCAGGTATTGGTTAGTTACTCCAACAAGCATTTTGCCACCATTACACTACAGTCAGGACACCATTGTACACATAAACATTTGGGTCTGGGTTGGTGTTTATATTTCTCATTTGGTATTGTGCAGAGGACCTTCCAGTACCAAGAACACTAGCCAATAGGCATGAAGGTTCTATGTAGGCAACAGCTCAACTTGTCAGTGTTCAATGTGTTGTGTAGGTATTGTTGTCAGCAATTGGGCCTTGCTATTAGTTTGTGGAGAGCAACATATATAGATTTTACAACAGCCTGGGTTGTTTGGAGGCTGCCATGGGAACCCTTTAGCCAACAACTCAAATGATGTAACCCATTCCCCATACTGAAATATCCCTTGGTTATGAGATACAGCAAGTTGGGTCTCTGTCTCCCTTGTTACTTGTCAGTTATATTTAGATTACCTTTGTTTACATATATAATTTATAAAGCATATACAAAGTTTCCATAACACCTATCAAATGGCCCTTAATTTTAGTTGGTCCTTTCTATTCTCTCGCTTGTCCTCCTTTCTGGTCCTTCTCCGTTTTATTCCTCTGTGTTAATTTTTAACATAAAATTTTACATACAGATGCACATATGTTTTGGTAAGTTTTGAGCTTCATCTATGCTCTTGCAAGTGACTAAATTGCAATTAAGTTAATTTGTGTATGTTATTCCTCTGTGTGATTTTTTTTATCACTATTTATTTGCTATGGGAGGATAGACATTAACATACACACACGTGAAGCTATTGTGAATGCTTTTGTTATATGATGCTATTAAAATCATAATTTAATTTATTAGAAGTAATAGAAACAGAATGCTTGGAAGGTAGGGTACAAACTTTTCCTACTTATTAGATAATAATTAGCCATATTCCATAAAGTAATCCTGCAACTTTACACTCACTCATGAGAGCCCTGTTCTTCACGAGCCTTATCCACATGACATTATCTGGTTTTTCCAAATCTATGGGGGATATGGTATCTCTTCCTCCATAAATGTTTTATCGCAGTCTGTGATGGTTAATTGGCATTACCAACTTGTTTAGATGAAGAAAGTGTAAGTGAAGCACACTTTGTCTACCTGTGGAGGGGTATGCCAAAATGATTAGACCAGAATGGCCCTACTGTGTGTTTATCTTTGATCTAAGGATGGTATAATGGCATTATTTGGAAGTGGTGATCTGAAGTGCTACCTTGCAGGAGGAAACATTTCTAAGCTAAATTTTGGGCATTTATGTCTTGTTTTGATTTTTTTTTTTTTTTTTTTTTTTTTTTTGATTTTCAAACTTTATTCAAGATTTTAAGATTCGGTAAGAGCAAATTGTTTTTAAAATAGGGTCTCACGCCGGGCGGTGGTGGCGCAYGCCTGYAATCCCAGCACTTGGGAGGCMGAGGCAGGCGGATTTCTGAGTTCGAGGCCAGCCTGGTCTACAGAGTGAGTTCTAGGACAGCCAGGGCTACACAGAGAAACCCTGTCTCGAAAAACCAAAAAAAAAAAAAAAAAAAAAAAAAAGGGTCTCACTCTGTAGCCCAAGCTGGTCGTCACACCAGGAGCAATCCTGTTTCTCGGCGTTGGGGTGGTTACATGGAAGCAGCCCTATTGGCCTTCCTTTGGGGCCTGGGAGTGGGTCCGGGACGGCAGGCTGCGCACCATGGGGGACACAGAGAACTGTCTTCTTACACCATCCACTATCTTTGTGGTCATTGGCCAACATGGTTCCAGTTTACCTGAGAGGTTCCAAACGACTATTCCAGAACATAAAGCCTCTTTAGAACCAGGAGCTACCGTAAAGATCCAAATAATCTAGCCCTCCCTTCACACGGGCCCTGGACAGTCCTGGCTGGCCTACCACGCCTTCTGACTTGATAGATGGCGCCTCAGCAGCAGAAGCCTCACCTCCCCCTGCCTCTGCTTCCCTGACTCCTCCACCCTAGGAAGACTACAGGACCTTTCCTCTGCCCTTCCCCTCACGGTTTCCAGCTCTGGCCTGCCTCGCTGTGTCTAGTCAGCCACAAGCTATGAATTTAGGGGCTTTGCACTTTGCAGCCCCTTCCATGATTCCTTTGGGTTTGTTCAGGACCTTCCCTTCTCTGGGCTCCAGTCCCCCAAATCTCCGAGCCATCGTCTCCAAACACCGTGCCCTGTCGCATTTGGGCAAAGCAGGCAGGGTCGGGGTGACTCAGACCCGGAATGAGCTCACATCCTCACCCTGCTCAACTGCCTGCACAGCTGGAACACAGCCTGGCCCGGCTCTAGCGGATGTTTTCCTTATCCCTGCATAGGTGGCCTGTGCCAACCCTCACCCCGACCCTGTCCTGCCCCTTGTCCCAAAGGCTACTCCCCTGGGACTCAGTAGGCTGGGCTCTAACCACGGATGCCCCTACACACACCACTGCCTAGGCCATCAGCCAGGTCCCCACTGCCCTGTAACCTCAGAAAGGAATTCTGCTCAGCCTCTGCCTCCTTCCAGATGTTCCCACAGACAAACACCTTCACCTGCACTTCAGGAGGCACGCCCTCACTTTGCAGTTTCGTGTGGCTCATACACTAATGTCCACCAGGTCCCATTCCAGCGCCTCCTCTGCCCCCAGGATCTCTAGTTACTGCAGAAAATGGTCTATGCTCAGCCTTCAGGCGAGATCCCGCAAAGGCAGTGGTGAGCGCTAACTACTAAGCAAACGTCTAAGTTAGATCCTTTCTAATTCCTCTCCAGCCAAGACAGCAAGGAATCAAGGCCTTACTCTCCCCTCCACGTCCCCAGGAGCCTACCTGGGTGTCCCCTGCTAAGTTCTCCTTTATTTTGATCTTGATAGTCATCTGAAAAGAAATCTTGTTTTCTTCCACTTAGTTTTGGGAGGTGTTTGGCGTGGAACCTGGGACACTGAAATGGTAAGCAAACACTATCCTGAACGACAGCCCGGGCCAAGACAAAAGGTATCTGGAGGAAGGCAGCTAGGAGTTGGAGGTGCACGGACGGTTGCTGATGAATGAAGAAGAGGTGACAGGCAGGGGGCACCTGACAAGGTCCGCCAGATGGAAGCTGGATCTGCAGTGGGAGGTGGTGGGGAGCAAAGGAAGAGGTGAATGGGACTGCAGGCCTCAGTGCAAACCGCAACAATGTCCCAGGAGCAGGAAAGGAAGCACTGGAACAGCGGGGCCTCCGAAAGGTAGGAGAACAAAAGAAGTCCACTTTGACCAGGGTCACAGAGGAGTCTTGGAGTCCACATGAGGGGAAAGTCAAAATCCAAATAAGAAAAAGTGAAGCCCTAAAGTTAGCTGAAGGGAAAGTAAGGCATGATTCCTTTACCCAAGGCACAGAAGTGGAAAAAGCAGCTTTATCAACATCACCTTTCAACCCAGATGTCAAGGCCTAAAACCAAAACGCTCCCAGGACAACATATGTCTTTGAAGGAGGCTGTAGGGATACCGTGGAGCATACATGTGAAAGGCAGAAGCTGGTCTGGAGAGTCCAGAGCCCTCAGCTGTGCATGACTACTTACTGTTGTCCAGAGGAAAGAACATCATTTTTGCCTTAGCAGTAGCCTCAATCAGTGGCTATTTCCAAAGTTGGATTCATTCTTTATGCCTCACATGCCGGTACCTTTGTGCTGCATTCTCAGCTTCCTGCCTTCCATAAGATGAATCTCACTTTGTGTAACTGAGAAAGGGTATACCCAAATGATTAGATCATTAGTTTTGCTGCAAGCCCCTTCCAAAACAATGTTTTGCTCAAGTACATGATGCAGAGCAAGCATAGGGTACATAAACTCACTGAAGCTACAACAAAAAAATGGATCTTCTCTTTTAGTTGTCTTTAGATACTTTGAGCCTCATAACTCACAAAACTAACTGGTCACTAGAGTTTTTTTAATTGATTTTTTTTTACTTATTTACTTTACTTCTTCTCACTGCTCTGCTTCCAGTATATCCCTCCCACAGTTTTTCCATCATCTTTTCTGCCATTTTCCTTTAAGCAGGTGGGGGCCCCCAGGATATCCTACTCACCCTGGCACTTCAAGATTCTGTGAAGCTAGGTGCTTCCTTTCCCACTAAGGCTGGACAAGGAAGCCCACCTAGAAGTATATATACCACATACAGCTTTTGGATAGTCCTCACTCCAGTTGTTTGGGACTCACATGAAGACCAGGCTACACATCTCCTACTTGTCTATGGGATATCCAACCAGACTCTGAGAGCCCCAAGCATCTAGGTTAGTTCTTCCTGTGGAGTTCCTATTCCCATTGGAACTTAGGAAGGAATATAATCTTTCCTATTCTTCCTTAAGAATCTCCATGCTCCATCTGCTGTGGGTGTCTGTCTGAGTCAGGTGATGTGTGGAGCCTCTCAGAGGACAACTTGCTCCTGTCTGCAAACACAACAGAGTAACACTTAATAGTATTAGTGACTGGTGCTTGCCCATAGGATGGGCTCAAGTTGGGATGGTTAGTGGTAGGCCTTTTCCTCAATTGCTGCACTATCTCCTGTGCCTGCATTTCTTGTAGACAGGATAAATTTTGGGTTGACAGTTTTGTGGGTGAGTTGGTGTCACTATCATTCTACTGGGGTTCCTGCCTGCCTACAGGAGGTGACCTCTTCAGGTTCTATATCCCCAATATAGTGAGTCACAGCTTAGGTCATCTCATTCATTCTTGGATGTGTCCCTTATCCCAGGTCTCTGTCTCATTCTGGAGATTCCCCCCCCCCACCTCCTTACCCAAATCAGTTGAAGATTTTCATTCATTCTCCGGGCCATCTTGCGATCTCTTCTGTCCTTCCCCATACCTGATGCTTACCTCCCCCATTTCCCTAACCCATACTCCTTCCTTCCTGGTTCCCTCCCTCCATCTGCCTCATAGGACTATTTTAATTCCAGTTCTAAATGAGATTCAGGCTTCATTGATTGGAACTTCCTGCCTGTTTAGCTTCTTTGGGTCTGTAGACAGTAACATGGTTCCTGCATTTTATGGCTAATATCCGCTTATAAGTGAGTTTATACCATGTATGTCCTTTGGGGACTGGGTTACCCAACTAAGGATGATATTCACAAGTTCCATTCATTTGCCTGCAAAATTCATGTCTTTATTTTCAATAGCTAAATATTATTGCATTGTGAAGTTGGACAATATTTTTGTTGTCCATTCTTCAGTTGGGAAACATCTAAGTGGTTTCCAGTTTCTTACCATTATGAATAAAGCTGCTACAAACATAGTTGAGAAGGGTCTTTGTAGTATGTTGGATCCCCTTTTGGGTATATACCCAGGAGTGATATAGCTGGGTTTTGAGAAAGCTATTCCCAATTTTCTCAGAAATGGCCTGATTGCTTTCCAATGTAGTTGTACAAGAGTGCACTCCAACCAGCAACGAAGAAGCATTCCCCTTGCGTGATGGTGTGTATATGCTTGGCAAAGGGAATGGCACTATTTGGAGGTGTGACCTTTAGGAGTAGGTATGTCCTTGTTGGAGGAAGTATGTCACTGTGGGCATGGGCTTTAGGCCTCTCATCTCAACTGCTTAGAAGCCAATCTTCTCCTAGCTGCCTTCAGAACAAGAGGTGGAACTCTTAGCTCCTCCAGCCCCATGTCTGCCTGCACACTGCCATTTTCCCACCTTAATGATAATGGACTGAACCTCTAAAACTGTAAGCTAGCCCCAAGTAAAATGTTGTCCTTTATAAAAGTTGCCTTGGTCATGGTGTCTGTTTGCAGCAGTAAAAGGCTAAGACACTTTGCTCTACATCCAAGCCAGCATGTGCTATCTCTTGAGATTTTGATTTTAACCATTCTGATAGGTGTAAAATAGAACCTCAGAGATATTTTAACATTTCCTTGATGAGTAAAGACTGAAATTTTCTTAATGTATTTCTCAGTCATTCAAAATTCCTCTGAGAATTATCTTTAGTTCTGTACTCAATTTTTCAATTGGGTATTTTTGGCTATTAGTATCTAACTTCATGAATTCTTTTTAAATTTTGGATATTAGCTTTCTGTCAGATGTAGGGTTGGTGACGATCCTTTACCAGTTTGTAGTCTACCTTTTGTCTTACTAATAGTATCCTTTGCCTTTCAGAATCTTTGCAGTTTTATGAGGATCCATTTATCAATTGTTGATCTTAGAGCCTGAGCTATTGGTGTTCTGTTCAGGAAACTGTCTCCTGTACCAATGAGTTCAATGTTATTTCCCACTCCTTCTGTTAGATTTAGTTCATCTGGTTTTATGTTGAAGTCATTGGTTCACTTGGACTTGAGTTTTGTGCAGGGTGGTAAATATGGATCTATTTTCATTCTTCTACATATAGACATCCAGATAGTCCAGCACCATTTGTTGAAGTTCCTTTCCTTTTTCCATTGTATCGTTCTGGGTTCTTTGTCAAATCCAAGTGTGCATGAGTGTGTGGGCTTATTTTTAGGTCTTTGGTTTGATTCCATTGGTCAACATGTCTGTTGCTGTACAAATACCATGAAGTTTTTTTTTTTTTTTTTTTTTTTTTTTTTTTTTTTTATCACTATCGCTGTGTAGTGTAGCTTGAGGTCAGGGATATTGATTCCTCCCAAAATTCATTTATTAATAAGGATTGTTTTGTCTAACTGAGATTTTTATATTTCCATATGAAGCTGATAATTGCTCTTTTAAGGCATATAAAAATTGTGTTGGTATTTTGATGGGTACTGAATTGAATCTGTAGATTGATTTGTATAAGATGGCCATTTTCAGTATGTTAATCCTTCCTACTCATGAACAAGAAAATCTTTTCATCTTCTGATATCTTCCTCAATTTCTTTCTTCAGGGACTTGAAGTTCTTGTCATACTGATTTTTCACTTGCTTGATTAGAGTTACACTAAAATATTTTATATTATTCATAACTATTGTAAAGGTGTTGTTTCTGTAATATCTTTCTGGGCCCATTTATCATTCATCAAAAAGAGAGCTAGTGGTGTCTTTAAGATAATTTTGTATTCAGCCACTTTGCTGAAAGAGTTTACCAGCTGGGGGAGTTCTCTGGTAGAATGTTTGGGGATGTTTATGTATTCTATTATTTCATCTGCAAATAGCAATACTTTGACAACTTACTTTCCAATTTGTATCCACTTGATCTCCTTTAGTTCTCTTATTGTTCTGTCTAGAACTTCAAGTACTATATTGAATAGACAGGGAGAGAGCAGGCAGCCTTTTCTTGCCCCTGATTTTAGTCTAAATGTTTTAAGTTTCTCTCCATTTAGTTTGATCTTGGATACTGGCTTGCTGTATATTGCTTTGATTATATTTAGGTATGTGCCCTTTAACCCTGATTCCTCTACTGCCTTCAACAAGAGGGGTGTTGAATTTTACCAAGGGCTTTCTTAGTATATAATGAGATAATCATGTGATGTTTTCCAGTTTGTTTATATGTTGGATTACATTGATTCATTTTCATATATTGAACCACCCCTCCATCACTGGGATGAAGCCAATGTGATCTTGATAGATGATGGCTTTGATGTGTTCCTGGATTCTGTTTGTGAGTATTTTATTAAGTATTTTTGCATCAATGTTCATAGTAATAATCGCTCTGAAATTCTCTTTCTTCATTGAGTCTTTGTATGGTTTAGTTATCAGTGTGAATGTGGCCTCATGGATACACTTAGTTTGACAGTATTCCTTCTGTTTTCATTTTGTGGACTAGTTTGCAGTTTATAGGAAGCTCTTCTTTGAATGTCTGGTAGAATTCTGCAGTAAAAGTACCTGGCCATGAGCTTTTGTAGGTAGGGAGACTTTCAATGACTGCTTCAATTTCTTTAGGGTTTATGGACTGTTTATATAGTTTATCTAATCTTGATTTAACTTTAGTAAGTGGTATCTCTGTAGCAAATCTTTCATTTTGTTAAGATTTTCCAATGTTTTGGCGTATAGAGTTTGAAGTAAGACCAAATGATTCTCTGAATTTCTGCAGTATCCATTCTTCTGTTTCCCTTTTTATTATTGTTTTTTGTTTGTTTGTTTGTTTGTTTGTTTGTTTAGATACTGTTTCTCTGTCCTTTGGTTAATTTGACTAAGGGTTTGTCTATCTTGTTGAGTTTTTGAAAGAACCAGCTCTTGGTTTCCTTGATTCTTTGTGTTATTTTCTTTTTTGCTAACTGGCTGATTTCGGCCCTGATTTTGATTATTTCTTGCCTTCTACTCCTCTTTGATGTATTTGTTTCATTTTTTGCTAGAGATTTCAGGTGTACTTTTGAATTGCAGATATGAGAGTATCCCAATTTCTTTATGGATGCACTCAGTACTATGAACTTTTCTCTTATCACTGCTTTCATTGTTTCCCATAAATTTAGATATGCCTTCATTTTCATTGACTTCCTGAATGTCTTTAATTTAATTTAATTTCTGTATTTCTTCCTTGACCCTAGAGATCACTGAATAGAGAGTTTTTCAATTTCCATGGGTATATATGCTTTCCACTGTTTCTGTAGTTGTTGAAGACCAGCTTAAACCTATGGTGGCCTGATAAGATACCAGGTATTATTTCAATTTTTTAAATCTGTTTAGGCATGCTATGTGACTGATTATATAGCCTCAGTACTATGAGGTGCTGAGAAGGTTTTGAGATTACATGAAATATTTAATAGATGTCTGTTAGGACCATTTGATTCATAATGTCTGTTACTTTCATTATTTTTCTGTTTAGATTTCATCTGGATGTCTTGGCAATTGGTGAGAATGTGGTGGTGAAGTCTTCCACTATTAATGTGTGGGGTTCTTTGTGAATGTTAAGCTTTAGCAATGTTTCTGTAACAAATATAGGTACCCTTGTGCTTGAGGCATAGATATTCAGAATTGAGATGTCATCTTGGCAGATATATCCTTTGATGAATATGAAGTGCCCTTCTCTGTCTCTTTATTAATTTTAGTTGAAAGTCTATTTTATTAGATATCAAAATGGCTACTTCAGCTTGCTTCTTGGATCCATACATTTGGAAAACTTTTTTCTAGTCCTTTACTCTGCATAATGTCTATCTTTATTCCTGAGGTGTGTTTTTTATATACAGCAGAATGGTGGATCCTTCTTTGACATCCATTCTGTTAGCCTATGCCTTTTAGTGGGGAATTGATTCCATTGACGTTGAGCGATATTGATGACCAGTGATTATTATTTCCTGTTATTTTGATGTTAGTCGTGGTGGTGGTGGTGGTGGCGGTGGTTGTG
>BDUI01000823.1:82441-93128 GCA_002335545.1 Apodemus speciosus
AGATAGAGATAGAGATAGAGATAGAGATAGAGATACAGATACAGATACAGATACAGATACAGATACAGATACAGATATAGATATGATGTTGCTTAAATTTTGATGATAGAGTTTGCTAGGTATAGTAGACAGGGGCTTGCATTTATGTTCTTCTGGTGTCTGATTGACAACTGTCTAGTATCTTCTGGCTTTTAGAATCTCTGATGAGAAGTCTAGTGTAATTCTGATAGGTCTGCCTTTATATGTTACTTGCCCTTTTTCCCTTACAGCTTTTAATATTCTTTCTTTGTTCTGTGCAATTAGTGTTTTGATTATTAAGTGAAAGGAGGATATTCTTTTCTGGCCCAGTCTATTTGGTGTTCTATGGACTTCTTGTACTTTTATGGCCATCTCCTTATTTAGCTTGGGGTAGTTTTCTTTTATGATTTTGTTGAAGATGTTTTTTGGTCCTTTGAGATGACAATTTTGCTTTCTTCTATTCCTATTATTCTTAGGTTTGGTCTTTTCATTGTGTCCTGGATTTCATGGATGTTCTGTATTAGAAGGTTTTTTTTTTATTATTATTCTTTGTATTTCCTTCGAGTGTTGTTTCAATATTTTCTAAGGTATCTTCTATGCCTGAGATTCTCTCTTCTATCTCTTATATTCTGTTGCTGCTGTTTCCATCTGTAGCTCCTGACCTCTTTCCTAGGTTTTCTATTTCCAGGGTTGCCTTCATCTGTGATTTCTTTAATGTTTCTACTTTCATTTTTAGGTCTTGAACCGCTTTGTTCAATTCCTTTACCTGTTTGATTGCATTTTCTTGTATTTCTTTAAGGGATTTGTTTCCTCTTTAAGGGTTTCTACCCGTTTAACTATGTTTTCCTGTATTTCTTTAAGTGGGTTTTTATATCCTACTTCAAGGTCTTTATTATCTTAATAAGATGGGATTTTATGTCAACATAGTGCTTCTCACTCTGTAGACCAGGCTGGCCTAGAACTCAGAAATCCACCTGCCTCTGTCTCCAAAGTGCTGGGATTAAAGGCATGCACCATCACTTCCCGGTGTGGTTTGTCTCATTTTGATTTGTAGGAATCAGTATGCAACAACAACTTATTTATTTATTTATTTATTTATTTATTTATTTATTTATTTATTCATTCATTGAGACAGGGTCTTGCTGTGTATCCTATGCTGTTCTGGAACTCACTTTGTAGACCAGGCTGGCCTTGAAAACACTCTGCTTCCTGAGTGCTGGGATTAAAGGAATATAATACCCCCTTATAGTGATGACACATATTTTAATGTTCCCATACCTGGCAACTAAAGGCATTACCTTCTAAATATCAGTATAGTGCTTGTTTTTCATATAAGCAGTCTCATTAGTATTGTTATTAATTATTTTGTTATTTTAATGCTCTTTATCCATGGAAATTATATTATGCAAATATAAGCACCAATGTGTGTAATCTGTCTACCATTTGGATTCCTAAAGTGTGTTTCCCAGTTTTCATTTTCATTTAAGCCTGCTTTCAATTCTCTTAGTATTTGCATGGAGCAGATTGGTGATAGGGGTTAGTTTTGTATTCAGTTCTGTATACCAGACACTCTTTGTGGAGATCTGTGGTAAGGGGTTGGGGGGGGGGTGCAGGAGGGCTCTGGCCTGGCTGGAGTGATAAAGAATTTGCATTCTTTTTTTTCAGCTATGGGGGGAGATGGAGGAGATGTACAGAGAGTCAAGGAAATTGAACAGAGGTATGTAGCAATGGGGGATGGGCAACTGGGGATAACAACCAAAAAGTGACAGATTCCAGGAAAGCAAGAACCTCCCAGGACCCCACGGGGATGACATTAGCTGAAATACTCCACAAAGGGGAGGGAGAACCTGTCAAGACTATATCCAGAGTTTAGGCATGCCCCACCCCAACCACTGTTGAAGAATGGGGCCACCCACCCATCTCCAAACTTTTAACCCAGAATTGCTCCTGTCTAAAGGAAATACAGGGATGAATTGATGAAACAGAGAGTGAAGGAAAGGCCATCCAGAGACTGTCCCACCTGGGGAATCCATCCCACATGCAGATACCAAACCCAGACACTATCTAATATGCCAAGATGTGCTTGCTGACAGGAGCCTGAGACAGCTATCTCCTGAGAGGCTCTGCCAGATCCTGACCAATACAGATGTGGAGGCTCATGGCCAAGCACAGGATTGAGCACAGGGATCCCAATGGAGGAGTTAGGGGAAGGACTGAAGGAGCTGAGGGGGCCTTATCTGGCATCAATGGGAGGGGGAGGCCCTTGGTTCTGTGAAGGCTGGATGCCGGAGGGTAGAGGAATTCTAGGGCAGGAGGCAGGAATTGGTGGGTGGGTGGGGGAGCACCCTCATAGAAGCAGGTTAAGGGGGAATGGAATAGGGAGTTTGCAGAGGGGAAACCGGGAAAGGGGATAACATTTGAAATGCAAACAAATAAAATATCCAATTATGAACAACAGCAACAACAAAACATTTGCACTCTCCAAAGGGGAGAGGGGAGTTGGATTGAGACAGTCACAGCTTTATTCTGCAGCTGCTGCTGGTCTAGAATGGTGAGACACTGCTACAGGGCAGGGTGGTAACCAGGATGGTGTGTGCAGGAAGGGCCACAGCTGCTAGAGCAAGGAGGCGAAGCTCAGCCTCTGCTGCTCTGACCTCTGCAGCTGATCTGGAGTCCATGCAAAGCTGCCAGACACTGTGCAGAGCCAGTGGGGACTTGCCTAGCAGCTATGATGTTGTGGCTAGGAACCAAGGTCAGGGAGACCTGTGGACTCAGGCAGCTTCCAGTAGAGAAAGCTTCTGGAGATAGCTTTCTTCCCCAGGAAGTATTACAACTCTTATGACAGAAGCTCTCAGACAATCCTTGATGGAATAATTCTCACACCTTTATTCTTCCTGGATAGCGTCTTATAGGTGACCTGGGTTCTGACAGCAAATGCTTTCTATTCACTGGGTCTGAGATAATAGGATGCCTCATCTRCAGGTGGAGGGGTTTGAGGCTCTGCACCTATGTGACTGATTGTCACAATCCTCTCCATGGAGCCCTATGGTTAAGTGACAGGGGCCTGGCCAGGAGCAAGTGGAGTACCTACTGTCCTCTGCTATGAAGTTCCAGAACTTTCAAACCCACTCAACCTTACCAAGTCCACTGCTGACACTTGTGCATTGTATACTCAGATGCTTATTTCTGTGCTCAAAATTCTGGTTACTGTCCAGACATATGCATTGTCTGAACCATCTCCTGTAACAATTTTGCATATAGAATGTTCCCCGATTATCTCTGACTGGTTAATGAAGATCCTATTAGCCTACAAGTGCGTAGAAATTAGAAAGGCCGAACTTCCAATCCTAGCCAGGAGTCCCAGGGAGAGAAAAATAGGAGAAGAGAGAGCCAGAGGAGAGACCAGGAGGATTCACAGTGAGAACAGCATGGAACAAAGCATGCCAGGGAAAGACAGAAATTAAAGGTAAAGGACCCCTGGGTAGGAAGTACACAGCTTAAAGGGTTAAAAATAGATAAATATCTGCCCAGTCATAGTGCCTAAAATTTGTTTACAAACTTTTTAAAAAAACTTTTCCCCTTTTTTCTTTTTTTTAATTAGATATTTGCTTTATTTACATTTCAACTGGTATCCCCTTTCTGCTTTTCCCCTCCGGAAAACTCCCATCCCATCACCCCTTCCCCTGCTCATGACCACCATCACCCCCAATTTCCTGACTTGCATTCCCCTATTCTGGGGTCAAGCATTCTTCACAGGACCAATGGCCTCTCCTCTCTCATTGATGTCTGAAATGGTCTTTGTGTCAATTATTCAGGGGTCTAGAACAGGAACAGATAAGGATTTCATCCTTAAATTAATGTCTACAAACTGATGCTCTCATTCTAGTATGAAAGCGGGGTAGCCTTTGGATATGCTTTTTCATGTAGTCTGAGCAAGGCTGTATAGAAGCCCCACTGTTGAGCTTCATTTCTTATCCTCAGGTCTGCAGTTCCATGCAAAGTATCTTGTGAATCAGCTAGCTGAGTAACTGCTAACAGGGCAGTGGGCAGGGATTGTGTGCTGGGCTCCACCCACATTACCTTTCTTATTCAAATGAGATCTTGCTGCTTATCAACCACCTTTCCAAAAAAAATGATGACAAAAACATATGCATACAGACTGGTCAGGTTCTTTTATGTATTAGTGAGTACGTAACAATAGCAAATGAATAAGAGGCATGAATTTTACAGAAAACAAGAGGATTCTATTAGAGGGTTTGAGTGAAGGAAGGAGAAGGGGCAATTTTATACTTATAGTATAATATCAAAACATAAAAAAGGAGTAAAACAGAAATAACATAATAATTTTAACTTATTTTATGTAATATGTATGGGTGATTTTCCTGCATATATGTCTGTGCTCCTCATACCTACATAACAGGTAGATATTGGGAAACAAAGCTGGGTCTACTGCCAAAAGAGGAAATGCTCTTAAACCCTGACTCTTCTCTTTAACCTCTTATCAATCAACATTTAAGTTCTTTTGAGACATAAAGGGTTTCTGTTTCTCACATTTTTTTTCTAGTCTCAGTTTTCTTAGGAAGAAGGGACAGAAAAGCTTTGCTCTAAGTATTGCCAGTGAATAGGTCAGCTGTGTAACTTTGGAAAATTCCACCGGACCCCTCCCCTCCCAGAAGAGAAAGGACATAAAGAACATAGGCACCCCTTCCCTCTGGAAGGGAGGGGCTAATTGTATTCCTCAAACCACAGGGAGGGGTACCAAACACTGGCCACCTGCCGGTAGGGGAGGCCCAGATCTCCTGGAAACATTCCAAGACCTATGGACAAGGGAAGTCCTCATCACCTCATTTCCCTAAAGACCAGTTTAAAAGTCACACTGTTCTGTCAATCACATTGTGCCTAATGGCTGCAGCTTTGAGACCTGTATAAAGGTTCACTGAATGGGCTGTGCTGGGTCTTTCTCTCTCCCCTTTGTGTGTAGGGCAACCCCAGCAGGCTGGAACAATAGAATTCCTCTTGCTTTTGCATTGAACCCTGATCTCCAACTCCATGCTGTTCACTCAGTGGCTCTCCAGTAAGTTAAGGCTTGCCAGAGTCTTACACCAGAAGTGCACAGTCTAAACTGATGGTAAAAGTTTACATGGCTGACATGGTTGCTAACAAGACAAAAAGTCTTTCCTGTTTTAAAGGTTCTCTTTTCCTGTAACCTTCTCTTATTATTAAACAGATATTGTGCTTCTTAGAAACCTCTGCTGACACTAATCAATATTTTTGTTTGAGCATCATACTGTATTTTTGCCTTCCTTTATTTCTCACCAGGGTTGAAAGATTACACATATTTGTAATGGCACTTCTCACATGTAAAGATTTTTTTGTACCTCATTTTTGAAGAGTTTTAGTTTTCTGTTCAATTTTTTTTAAAAGACAACTTTAGTCACTCTAGGACTATATGGCTGTCAAACCTTTGCTCAGTGACTGAGACTATTTTTGGCTACGGGCATATGCGCAGGATTGCATTTCTGATGGCAGGGGTACGATGTCATTAATTTCACTTGCTCAAGGCACATCCGGGTTAAACAAAACAAAACAAAACATCCAAGAAACAAAAAACCATCAACAACAAAAAGCCTTTAATTCTTCGATAACAAGTTCTTTTGTCATCTGGCCTCCTTTCCATTTCCAGTGTCCCTTGCTTTGATGCTTCCCATGGAAACCTGATGGTAATTCCTTCTGGCATCTGTTGCTCTGCTACTTATACAAAATATTTACGGCACAAAGTGGCTGGAAGCCTGAGAGTTAGTCTAGCTTTGGGTTGGACACTTCTTGTTAGTTTGAAGATAAGGCAGGATAGGAGGAGTAGGGATATTAGGGGGACATGTAAAAGCAGAGAAGCCCACCACTCTGGAAATTGGTTACATTTTCTGCTAAGATTCAAAAATACTAACACAATGTAGAGTACCCAGATTTTTTCCACACGCACATACTGTTGTCTTATCCAAGAAATACCTTAAAAATTGATGGAAAAACATGAACTACGATTACTTAGTGCCAGATATGTGAACTATTTCAGCTTAATCTGTTTCTCTCTCTCACTCCTAAATCTCATCAATGCATCAACTTGCAAATTTAATTAAAGAAAAATGGACAGATAAATAAGGGAAATTACAAGTAAGCCTACTTGATTTTTAAGCATTATTTATTATAAAGTCTTTGACCCTAATTATAAATTGTTATTTAATCAATATAACATCACAACCACAAAATTATAATTGAGCATGCATGAATATGTGTGTATATGTATGTGTGTGCCTGTGTGCATGCATATACATATACACATGCTTAAAATACTTAAGTGACTCACCTTCATGTGTAGCTAGCACCTGTAAATTTGGTACTCACTGTCTTCCCGTGCCCTCCACAAACACAGTTAAAATCTGAAATATCTGCAACTCATTATATTTCCTTCAAAACTAACTTTATTTCCTTTGCCTAGGCTAGTTCTGAAATTCCTTACTATATGATAGTCAAAGACTTAGATTATTAATTGAGGCTCCTTAGTGGGGAACTAAGCCTTTCTGAGCTGTGTTTTCTCCCTGTAGAACTGACAAACCCACTGTAGTCATGGGCAGCCTTGGGACACTTTAATAGAAATGCAAATTCTTGATTTGTATCCCAAGTCCAATGGCTCAGAAAGTCTAGTGGCTGTGACTCAAACCTGAGTTAGTGCTGTGATGCAATAAAATTTAGAAACATTTTTACAGGGAGACAACACATCTTCTCTGCGCTCCTACATATAGATAGATAGGATATAGTTTGTCCACAGTTTGTGTTCATATTCTTCAATACAAAATTTCCTCAAATTTCAGTAGACAAGATATGCCTTATAGAAGAGTGCATATGCATGTATAATAAGGAGAGTAGGAAGATGTAAATAAGAATGTTACCCATAGTGAATGCTTAGTCATCAGGGAGTGGGATTACTTGAGAGGGATTAGGAGGCATGGCCTTATTAGGTAGGATTAAGGTTAGAGTTAAAGTGAGGCTTTGTGGGGGCAGAGGAGGAAGACTGTTACTGGGGATGGGCTTTAGGGCTCAAGCCAGGCCCAGTGGTTTTCTCTTTTTGTTGCCTGTAGATCCAGATGTAGAACTCTCAACTTCTCCAGCAACATCTGCCTTCATGCTGTCATGCTCCCCTCTATCAAGATAATGATCTAAAACCTTGGAAACTATAAGGAAGCCCAAATGAAGTAATTCATTTATAAGAGTTGGCATGGTCATGGTATCTTTTCACAGCAATAGAGTACAGATTATAGCAGAGAATATAATTAATATACACATGTATATAAACATAGCATATTCTCTCCCTCTAATTTACCTTTTATTTTATTGAACTTTGCAGGATTGACCTTACTCCCTCAAAACAAGCCTTCATTCTGTTAATGAATTCTGTGGATTTGGCTTGGGGAATGCCCTGTTGTTTTGCTTGTAGATCTTTGGCTCATTGCATTGTTCACTCACATAACTTCTAAAGATTTCTCCGTGTGTCCTCAGACTTCCAATTTCTTCCCCACAGATGGTAAGCAGGAACAATGGCATGAGACRCAATGGAAGTAAAGAATGACTAGTCCATTTACTTTTCCAAATTTATGACTGAGTGGTCAAATGGGCATTATATCAGCTGGTCAAATTAATTACAGGAACCACTGTTAGGTATATACTCAAAACACACCTTAGTAAATTAAGCGACTATACTATGAAGGATAATCAAATTATTCTTGATAGTCTTTGGTGTTGTAAATTCACTCTCTCTTAAAAGTTCTTAGTAATAAACTGTTATACTCATAGTAGTAACTTTGATATCTTTCTGTTATTGGAACTCCTGTCCATTAAGCTTGGGATGAGTCAAATATTCAGCATAATGTAGCATAAAAGACAAAATATATTAGATGTTTAAAAATATAAAAATGTACTTATACACCCTTAGGCTAAAACTAAAGAGATGAAAAATTTTAATATGAAGCTGCTTTGCCAATCACAGTTCACAGTGGTTAATCTTTACACTCAAAATGATTTGATTTTTGAATCACCAACGAGGAAAACCTTTAGAAATAGTCTGATGCTATTTTCAGAAATGTTTAACTGAGCACCCTTAATGTGGGGCTTCCGTGTTATAGGATGAAGATAGAAGCATTCATTATCCCTGCCTTTGGTGATGGGTCCCCAGTAGAACAATGGAGTTACACCCTTTGTTATCATGACATTTGTTCATGCTGTAATGTACAGTAAGCCAAAATAATCACTTCCCCAAGATGATGTTACCAGGTATTTTTTCACAGCAATGAGAAAAGCAACTAATACAGTGTTAGAGCTTACAGAAAATATGAAATTGCAGGTGAGATATATAGTTGTGAGCTCACAATTGTGTCCCAGTTACAGGAACTGGAAAATAGACCTTTTCCCTAAGATATGACTAAGGGGCCAGAGGGGTTGAGGTGACAATTTCCACTCCAAGCAAGACATTTCTTCAAGGAATCCCACTTTTTAAGCCCCAGTGATGTTTCCACAGCCCTGAGATCTCATTCTTTGAAAGAAAGCAATATTGTCAACTTAATAAGTTGGAAAGTTTAAAGAAAAACCCCACTCTATTATATTATCTCCATGGTCTGTCTGTCTGTCTATCTATCTATCTATCTATCTATCTATCTATCTATCTATCTATCTATCTATCTATCTATCTAGAAATAGAGTGGAAACACAGACTTTGAAATAAGAAATGTATAAATATTAAAGATGGAAACAGTCATAGTCTGGAAGGTACCATTCTTCTAGCAGTTAAAAGAAAACAGTTATCTTGAGGTTGGGGATTATACTGGTTCCTTTTATTCTGTAGGAAGTAAAACAGAAGCTTTATGATATTCAGTAATTTGCCTAAGCTCTATGGTCTGTGGAAAAGCAGAAAATGACTCTCATGCTTTGCTTGTCTGAACTTCCTGCAACTTTTGAGACCCTGCACTGAATTTGTAGGTCAAAGAGTATCAGCATCTAATCCTAACAGTAGCTCAAATGGCAATTTGAATTAATGTCTTATATAACAAAATTTTTCATTTTCTCTAACACTATTCCCATAAATAGAAACAATTGTAAATTGTGAATGAAAACAATTCTGAGTTCCCTTTGAAATGTTTTTGTAAGCCTTTACTCTCCAACAACTTAACAACAAGCTAGGGAATCCTTCACAACTTAATCTTTATAGGAAGCATGAAAAAAGTCATCTAATTGGAAGTGAATAAACATTTTCTTTAAATACAAGGATTTTTTTAACTTGAAACAGAATTTACATACAGAGACATTTCTGCTTATGTGCAGATACGATAAGTTTCCATCTACAGCTAACTGAAGGCTCATTCCAAATGCAGTGGGCTACTTAGCCAGATGCATAGCAATCTTACATGTTAGTCTTTATTCTGTCTCTAAAATCATAGTCATTTTTTTCTTTGGAAGATAAATCGTGAGCTGCTCTAAAAGTATATGAGCAGAGCACACGGCTTACAGCATCTTTCTTTCACTTACAGCCCTGACTTGTACTTCCACAATGTGCTGTTTCTCTGCTCGGCTCAGCTCAGCTGAAATTGTTCCCGTGTAGAATGATTCCTTAACAGACTTATTTAGAGCCATCACCACAGCAGATAAGTGATTAGGAGAGTCAGTTGCAGAATCTATCATTGGAGGTGCAGTGCAGTCTCAGCTAGTCAGTAATTGAATGTGTGTCCTAACCTCTCTCACTTCAACATCTTCATCTTTGAGGTTGAAATAATAAACAAAACTATTATCTGTAATTTGATTTAAATGAGACAATGTGAGGAAACATTAATAAATATCAACATCTCTCATACTAATGAAAACCCTTTTCACAAGTCTTTAGTCTCATTTCCCGAGGTACCAGTTAACTGCTTCGTATGAGTGTTTAAATATCTACCACAAAATAATAGATTTTTAATCATAGATGGAGTTACTTTTCCTTGTGTTTCTGCTCCATTCACTCTTTCTTTTCCTATCTTCTTTTCATCCTACCCCCTCTTTCTTCCCTCTTCTTTCCTCTATGCTTGGTGAAAAAGAAAGAAAGGGGAGAATTTTGGAAGCTGAACAATGGAAGATAGTATTCATTTTCAGCTCTAACATCTTGCTCATGCTGCTGAGCTGTGGAATTCAGCTGATGTTCTAAGTGATTTGGTCAAGGGAGACATAAATATCTGGAGTAGTGTGCACCAGAAGCTTGGGATTCCTTCCAATTTCTATAGGTTAGATCCACTTGGAAAGAAGTTTTAGAATGTGTGAAAACAATTAGATTTCCTTATGAATATTACTTATTAGGTGACAATTAAATAAGGGAGTCTCTTCATGAAGTACAGTAAATGTTGCCTATTCAGGGCAGATGGTAGTTCCTTGGGAGCCCCCAACCCTATTAATATTGTTTCTTTAATGTAGCTAGATGGTTTTCACAATATCCAATATTGCCCCTCACATTCCTTCATATTTCTCTTTTCCCACTCAAGGAATAGACAGGTTGGCTTGAGTAGATGGAGGAATATTGAATTGTGTGAAGTAATTTTTAGAGACTTAAAGGTCTCTCTCTCTCTCTCTCTCTCTCTCTCTCTCTCTCTCTCTCTCT
>BDUI01000823.1:108066-121618 GCA_002335545.1 Apodemus speciosus
ATGTGTCCTTATTACATATTGGAGCATCTTCTTGGTATATGCCTAGGAGTGGTATAGCTGGGTCCTCAGATAGTATTATGTCCAATTTTCCGAGGGACCACCAAATTGATTTCCAGAGTGGTTGTACCAGTTTGCAATCCCACCAGCAATGGAGGCGTGTTCTTCTTTCTCCACATCCTTGCCAGCATCTGCTCTCATCTGAGTTTTTGATCTTAGCCATTCTGAATGTTGTGAAGTGGAATCTCAGGGCTATTTTGATTGCATTTTCCTGATGACTAAGGATGTTAAACATTTCTTTAGGCACTTCCCAGCCATTCAGTATTTCTCAGTTGAAATTTCTTTGTTTAGTTCTGTACCCCATTTTTAAAAGGGTTATTTCTTTCTCTGGAGTATAATTTCTTAGTTCTTTGTATATATTGGATACTAACCCTCTATTGGATATAGGGTTTGTAAAGACATTTTCCCAATCTGTTGGTTGTAGTTTTGTCCCATTGACAGTGTCCTTTGCCTTAAAGATGTTTTGCAATTTTATGAGGTTCCATTTGTTAATTCTTAATCTTACAGCATAAGCGATTTTTAAGCTATGTTATTTTGAATCATAATGAGCCTACAAGTCATATGGAGATGTTATTACCATATCTGATTAAGTTAGATCTTGAGTGTGGCCTGAGAATATGAAGGTCTAACAAGTTTCAATATTGGTTTACTGAGTGATGATAGACTATATATTCAGTGCTTCTCTAGCCACTGTATTTTAATTATTTTAAAATCTTCCCAATTTTGGTAGTTGAGAGGGAGTAATGACAGAACATCAATTCTTAATTTTGTCTTTTGCTAGTGAGACAAAATAGTTTTCCATTTTCTCTTTCATTATTGACTTGTTTATGCACTTTGCTTTTCTGAAGCAGGATTGCTTACTGAGACAGAAATGCTAGGAGCATTTTTCTAAATTTTATAATGTATTGCCAGTTGAAAATTACTTTCAGTCTTTGGTGCTAAGATCATGAAAAATGTGACATTATGGAATTCTGTTTATCATCTTACTTTTAAAAAGTAAAAGCATTATGATATTTTTTCAAACCATATACTATGTAAGGAGTTAGGATAAAATATTTAAAGAACTTGAAAGGAGTAAAAAATATTGACTAAGTAAATGAACAAAATAAATTAGACCAATTTTTTGTATTTTAAAAGAAAAACATAAAAAGTCTCATCAGAATCATACAGTTTTAGTTCTGGAGCTTACAAAATTCAGTTTGAAATATAGGATTTCAAAAGGAAGCTTTCCTTTGCCACCAGTCGTCAGGAGGGCTACAACCTTTGGGGATGTTCCTTATGGAGGTGAGAGCAAAGTGCTCTTTTTCTTTGGAAACAAATCTAAGGCTTTCTTATAACAACAGAATTATACTGATCTCACACCTCAGGAATCCCATTATTAGTTAAGAAACATAAACAATCATATCCATAAGAATAACTGCTATATAAAAGAATACAAACAGGAAAAATACTGGAAACAACAAAGAAATGTCCAAACTGAAGGGGAGGGTCACTGTGATGCCTTAGGGATGGTTTCACATTAGAATCCCCAATGAAACAAAAAGACATTTTGATCTTGCATCTTGCATACAATTTAGCAATCTGCTATTATATCTAAAAGCAAGTCACAGAGAAATATGCCAAAGGATTCATTTATGTACAATTCTCAATAGAAATCACTAAAGGATTTATTATTTAGATATACATATTTATTCAAAGAGCAAGACCTTGGAAAGAAAAAAGAAAGAAAGAAAGAAAGAAAGAAAGAAAGAAAGAAAGAAAGAAAGAAAGAAAGAAAGAAGAGAGAGAAGGAGGGAGGGAGGGAGGAAGGAAGGAAAAAAGGAAGAAAATAAAATATTTATTCCTGAGTCAACTTGTTAGCTGAACAAGATTTGAGCTGTGATAGTAAAAGCAAAACCAATGCACCCAATTTTCCCCAGGCTGTTCTCAATCATTAATTAGAGGGTCCAACCTTGTTTTGATTCAAATGCAAGTCAAGATATGTTTTGATTAAACCTCTTGGATTTCCATGTCGAAAAAAATCATGAAACTACTAGGCTTTTGAGACATTGAGGGAGGAAAAGAATCAGATCACCTATCAAACGCAAAACATGTATGCTAGTACAATATGGTAAGGAAAAAGACAAAAAATAAATTAACAACCTGATAATGCACCACAGCAACCAACCAACAAGAACAACAAACAAAACCAAAAACATTTTTGAATAATTCTAGTCTGTTTTGTTATGAGAAATTTCAAAAATAAAATTAAGAACAGTGGATTAACTGGTATAGGAGAATAAGATGCAAAATGAAATTAGCATGACACTGCTTTAATATAAAGCAAAAACAAATGGTCTATTTCCTTTTACAGGTTATGAGGGGAAGTCAGAATAGGAACTTGGAAGCAGGAATAGAAGCAGAGGTATGGAGGAATGCTGCTTACTGACTTCCTACCCATGACTTATCTCAGTCTAAGGTTGGACCACCCACAGTGGGCAGAGACCTCTTACATGAATCAACCATCAATTGAACGTCTCATATATTTGAGCACAGGCAAACCTTGCAGAGGACTTTTTCATAATTTGAAGCTTTCCTCTTTCTGAATGACACTAATTTGTGTCAAGGTGACAAAAAAATTATGAACATGATTGATCCCTCGTCAGTTTTACACACAAGTATACCACTGTCAACACATAAATTTTCCCTACTTGTTTATCACCAAGATCATTTTTTCTCTTTTTAAAAAATTGTGTATTTTATTTATTTACCATTCAAATATTGTCCCACTTCCTGGTTTCCCCTCTGCAAGTTCCCCATCTCATTCTCCCTCCTCTATAAGGGTGCTCCCCCATCTACCCATTCACTACTGCCTCATGGCCCTAGTATCCCCCTGTGTGGCACATCAAACCTCCACAGGACCAAGGGCCTGCTCTTCCACTGATACCAGAAAAGGAAATTCTCTACTATACATGCCGCTGGAGCCATGGGTTCCTCCATGTGCACTCTTTGATTGGTGGCTTATTCACTGGGAGCTCTGGGGTGTCCAATTAGTAGATATTGTTCTTCATATGGAGTTGCAATCTCCTTCACTTCCTTCAGTCCTTCCCCTAACTCTTCCATTGGGGTAACATTTCATACATCAACTTTCAATATAAATGTCTGCTTATTGACTTGCCAGGCTTTGATTTTTCTATTCAATTTTTGCCAAACAATTTAAAGGCTATATCTCTACTGCAGTTTTGCTAAACATGTAAAATATGCCAGGGCACAGCATGTGACCCTGTTCCTTCTCATAGCGCAGGTTCTTTTGGGTTAGGCTTAATCATTTCTCCCATCAGTTCTGTTCCTCCTTTTCCTGTTCCCTAAAACCCACTCTGGCGTGCATGGTAGTGCAAAAAAATTCTCAATGCATTTGCAGCCAGTTGGTTTTGCGTAGCATCTTTAATTTATCTACTCCTGTAAACTCTTTTAATACCTCAAGTAAATTGAAGATTATTTTATGGCTTCTGTGTAGGTGACTAAATTGTTTACAAGCAAGGACAGTTGGTCACGTGTCTTCCTTTCTTCTTATACTTCCTTCTTGTCCAGGCTGTTGAAAACAACTCACAGATGTGGTTAAGGCTGTCATTATTATTTTGCTTTTGGCTTCTAACATTCTTCCCATGCAAGATATTGTTTACTTTGAAATATTCATAGATTCTTCCCTAACCGTCATCAAAAGGTCTTTCCAGATATTGATGCCTTCATATTTTCCTTCATTTGTTCACACGCACTTACCTTTGCAAGTTTCTTTTATGCTGTGGAGATTGTAACATTGCCCACAAATATTCATTCCTTCCATGCTCTTCGAGGGTGCCATATCTGTGCCTTCTGTCACATGATTGACTATTGCTATGCCAACAGCCAGCATTAGTGATTGCTTTGGTTACAGCCGGACTAGACGCATACCTTGGAGGAGAGCTGAAGTGTGGAGTGAAGATACAGCTGACCTTCAGCCCAGATGAATTAAGATTCTAAGGGAATCTGTATGCCTTTCAGACACAGAAATCTCTCAGTAGAGGACCTGCACAATGCCAACTAAAAACGCTTCTTATATAATGTTTGCTTCACGATATTATTATACCACTAATTTATAGTGACTTTGCAAATGGAGATTTGAATTCTTTCTTTGAAATGTTCTAATTGATTTGTCTTCTATTTGTTTTTTTCCTACTATATTACAATATTTACCCACAATTTTAAAATATACCAGTTGTACATTTTTTGGTGACTTTATTTATTTTCTTTTCTTTGCTGTCTTATAAAATAATTTTTTTATAAAAACAATTTAAATGTATATTTAAAAGATTTTCCCTGATTTTTTTTAAAGCATGCTAATAAAATATGTAGCCTCCCTACTTTTACACATGCATATAAAAGTTTCCTTACTGGCTCTGTCCCTTCAGGTCTGACTTTTGCTCCTTTTGCTACTTTACCTGGCAAGTGCTGAGGTCACTTATGAGGACCTAAACCAAACAAGGATCCATGATGCATCATCAGAGATGACCATTATTTTGAGAGTGAAGTTAATCTAATTTTGTTTTTATTTGATTTCAGCATCATGGCTTTTCTTTGATCTTCGTCAACATTTTCCCCTCATTTGTTAATTCTCTTCTTCTAAACATCAACTTTCATTTACTGGATTTCTACACACTGAGCAAGATCAAAGTGTTTCTTTTTCATTACAGTTTTATTTGCAGATATGGAAATAATCTTATTTCTAAAATTTTTACTGTGTATGTTTAGTAGTTGCTTTTGCACATTTTTACTCTGTAGCTGAGAATGACAAACTTCTTATCCTCCCGGCCTCACTCCCATGATCTGGGATAATAGAGTCTCACATAAATAATATATGTATATATATATATATATATATATATATATATACATATATATATACATGCATATATATGTATATATATACATATATATATCTTCATATACTCCTTTAAAATTAAAACAAAATTCTATCTCCCATTCCTTCATATCATATACTGCCTTACTACCTTCCTAATGTCATGGGTTTTTGGTTTTGGGCTTTTATTTTGTTTGTTTGCTTGTTTGTTTGTTTGTTTCTAATCCACTGAGCCCACTCCATGCTGCCTATGTGCATGAGTAGCTTGTCCGGGGATACATTCCTGAAGAAAACTGACTCTCCCCCTCTCAACCATCATCAGTAGCCAATAGCTTCTCAGCTAAAGGTGGGATTTAATGACCATCTCTCCCACCATACTGGGATTTTATATGATTTAATCTTGCAAGCATGTTGTGCATGCTTTCATAATGGATATGAGTTTGTGTGTGCAAAAACATTGTTTCCCTGTTATCCTCCTCTGCCTCTTCCAAAATGATCCCTTATCCCTCGGAAGAAGGAATGTGACATAGATGTCCTGTTTAGAGCTGAGAAGCACACTCTGCAGGCTCCTATTCTCTAGTTGGGGGTCCCTATGTTAATAGTCATTGACTGCAAAAAGAAATCTCCCAGATGAGAGATGCATTCATCTGGGTTAATCTGCTTGTGCTGCAGCCAAGGTGAAGTCGTGATGGGAGTGAGCTTTCCTACTTCATGTTTGCTTATTATTTGATATGTGTTTTCCATATGTATTCTAAGATGTCCTAAATTTCCGCCTGCTTCATGTGTTTACTTTCTAAAAAGACCAAAGGCACTAATTATACATAGTCTCTCTTTACTGTGCTTTGGTAACTCAGATCATCTATGGTCAGGAAAGAGTAGATGGAAAGAACAGAAAATAAAGAAAAAATAAGCAACTTATAACAAATCCTTATAATTGTTATATTTTGCTTCCATTACTATTGTTAATATCATGCTATACCTAAGTTATAATTTAAAAAGTAAGTTAAGTGTCTATGGATGAGGAAATACATGGTACTATGCAATGTTTCAGGAATCCTTTGGATGTCCTGAATGCAAGCTTCTGTCTTGTAGTTCTGTCCTTGAGTTTGTAGCTATAAATTTTATATGCACATCCGAAGACATACAAGCAAAGTCACAGGCACACGGCTCTGGAATGAATGGAATTCTGGTAATGTTCTAACCTTTACTGTAGCTGCTAGGAGATGTGCAGTCAGGAAGTGGCTTAGGTCACAAGGACAGCATTCACACTGAAGCTGATTCCTTATGAACGAGTTCTCAAAAAAACTCTTGTCCTTTCCAACTTTAGAGCAAACAACGGCTTCTGTGAGTCAGGAAGTGGGTACATGCCAGACACCTGCATTTATGAACTTGGCTACTGTTAGACACATTTTCATCCAAGAATAGAATTGCTGCTTAGGAAATATGTGAGATTTCAGCTTTGTAAGACTGCTAGATAAGTTTCCAAAGCAATTGTACCAAGTTATTTCCATACCAGTCTTTCATATTTTCTAGTATGTGCATGCAGTGCTGTGAATTTTTCTCTCAGCACTTGTTTTTTAAGTTGATCATACGTCTTTTGACAAGCTATATTTTCATTTATATTCAGTGTAACAGAGTTTTAAAATTCTTTTGATGATTAAAAATTCACCTGTGAATTATTTAAGAAGTCCACAAGTGATTTTCCTCTTTATGATATTACTAATTTCTAGTTTGCTTCTGTAGTGCTTGATAAACACTTTTCATTGGATTTTTACTTACACTGGTTGAAACTGGTTAAAGTTTGTATTATGATCCAGGACACAGCATTATGTTCTCTGAGAATGTGTGCAAACTGCCATTCACTGCTCACTAGGTAGTACTCTCAGTCAATATTGATTCCATGTTTTCAATTGAGAATGGTGTGGAAATGTTCTTTGATTTATGTAAGGTCATGTGCAGATATATGATAAATGTGTGTGTGAGAGGTATGGTGTTTGGTGTTTGTGTGTATATGTGTGTGTGTTCGTGTGAGATGTGGTGTATTTGTGTGTGGTGTGCGTGAGAGAGAGGTGTGTTGTGTGTGTGGTAAGTGTGTTTATGTGTGTATGGTGTATGTTTGTGTGGTGTGTGTGTGTGTATGTGTGTGTGTGTGTGTGTGTGTGTGTGTGTGTGTGTGTGTGCCTCTTCACATGTGGAAGCCAGGGAAGATCACTGGTTAGCTCTTCTATTATTCCCCACCTATTCCTTTGAGGCATGTTATCTCCTCATGAACCTCTCTTTCTCTCAATTAAGCTGGAAGCCAGACAACCCAGCACTTCTCCTCTCTGTTGGTCCTCCCAGTGAGCTGAGGTTACAGGTATCCATAGAATGCATGCTGTGATACATTGGTGTCGGAAATCAACCCCAGTCCTCACAGTTATAAACCAAGCACTCTTAACTGCTGAACTATCATCCATCCCTGTTTTCTGATAATTTTATGTCTTGTTGTCTTACTGATAGTTAAGATATAGTTATTGATGGGAGTCATGCTGTGTTAACATCACATGTATTCTATATTATGACATGAGTCCATGACACATTCCCATAGTATTTTGTGAATGTGCTAACAAGTATGAGATTAAATAAAATGTTTTTAAATTTATAAGAAGAAATATTGTGAATCCCTTTACAGTTATGCAATTATGAAATAAACATACAATCAACAATATAGAAAAATAAACTATGATTTTCAATAATATGTATATATGAACTTATCTCTCCAATTTTCTGGTTTTATATAAACTAGGAGAGACTTCACAGGATTTGATTTAAGTTTTTGAGAAATTCAAATGCCTAATTGTCCACTGTGTTAAGGAAAACATGTAAAATTTTCTTCTCTTAGTTTGCTTCATCGTATTCTGCTTTGTTTGGTTTCATTTTATTTTATTCTATTCTATTCTATTCTATTCTATTCTATTCTATTCTATTCTATTCTATTCTATTCTATTCTATTCTATTATTGTTGTGTTTTAGGTGCCTATTTGTATCCTAATCAGAAAGAAAAAGGAAGCCTCTAGATTAAGATAAGTTGGGGAATAGGGAGGTTTGGTAGGAGTTGGGGAGAAGGGCCATAATCAGATATTATATCAAAATCTAGTTTTCTCCATTAAAAACTTGAAAAGATAAGGATATTAAACTCTCTAACTAAAGAGATAGATTTTGAATTTGCCCCAAGTTCTATTTTAAACTGTGCTGTTTTATATACATACATTCATGATTAATTTAATATCTTCTCCTTATCTCTTGTATTTTTTCTTGCTCTAAGACTGACATTCAGATAATCAATTGTTTATTTCTTTGAGTCAGATATATCTTCCATACCATCACGTTCAAGCTTCCACTGTCTGTATATTTAAAGTAATTTTAAGAAGCATCCAATTGTATCATAGCTTCAAATTTACCAATGGCTGTTTTTTCCTTCTTTTATTAAAAATTGATTCTTTTTTCAAACAGTATATTTTGAGTACAGTTTCTCCTACATCTACTCTTCCCAGTAGCTCCACCATCTCTCCTATTGAGACTCACTCCCTTCTGTCTCTCATTAGAGAAGAACAGACTTCTAGGAGATAACATAACAAAGCAAAATATAATTAAATAAAACAAAAGCCATCACATTAATGCCATTAGGAGTTATTTTATTGTTATTTATTTGGTTTTACTCAACATCTCTAGACATTCTACTTTCTTGTTCATGGCCATACAAGCAGTGTTTGATATGAGTTTTGCCTTCTGGAATGGACCTTATGTTAAATTGGACATAGGTGGTTTATTTTTACAAGCTTTGTGCTGCAATTGACCTAGAATATTAGGCTGGCAGGACATATCAAAGACTTTGTGGAGGGGTTGGTGTGTAAGTTTCACTTCTGGTAGCCTGCAGAGTGCCTTTTCACACCAAAGACACTAAAACATGGGGGTGAAGGCTCTACAGAAGCACCAGCTCAGCATCTTGATGAGAGATATGGGTGTTGTCTTAAGCAATGGTGCCTTGCTTTTGATAAATGGTGTCAGTTTGTGGAAAACAGCCTATCGTTTTAGCATCAGCTTGGATTGATTGAGGATTTCTATGAGACCCCTTTGAACAGCAACTCAACTGGATGAAAACAATCCTAGTTCTGCAAGCTTCATCTGATGACAAGAGATAGACAGTTGGGACACTATCTACCTTGTTATTTAGAGATTTCATTAGGATTGCCTTCATATATTTTAGGATTTTTCCATTGCACTAGATTTTGGTACCACCCCTGAAATGACTCTCAAATCATTCCAACTATCTCTCCTCACATTCCTTCCTTCAAAGCCATGTCTCTTCCCCTTTCCTACCTGATCCCCCTGTTCCTATCTATCCCACTAAGAAAACTATTCTAATTTCCCCCTTCAAGCAAAATCCAAGTGACTCCCATACATACTTCATCTGTAACTAACTGCTCTGGGTTCACAGATTGTACCTGGTTATCATTTAATTTATGGCTAATATCCACATATAAGTGAATACATATTATATTTATTTTACCGGGTCTGGTTTACCTCACTGAAGCTACCTTTTTCTTGTTACACTCATTTACCTGCAAATTTCATGATGTCATTTGTTTTCTACAGCTGAATAATATTTCATTGTGTAAAGGTGCCATATTTTCTGTATCTATTCTTCTATGAAGGGATATCTAGGTTGTTTCCAATTTCTAGCTATTATGAATAGAGCAGCAATGAGCATGGATGAGAGGGGTTATATGGTAGGATGAAGCATCCCTTGGGTATATGTCCAAATACGGTATAGCTGGATCTTGGGGTAGATAAATTTTTATCATTCTGAGGAACCACAGTACTGATGTCCATAATGGTTGTACAAGATTACACTCCCACCAGCAATGGAGGAGTGTTCCTCTAGTTCTACATTCCTTTCATGTCATCATGAACACAATGACTTGTGTCATTGAGATGAGTCTTTCTGACAGGTGTGAGATGGAATTTTTTTCTAACTTTTTTATTAGATATGTTTTTTTATTTACATTTTAAATGATTTTCCCTTTCCTGGTTCTTCCACTCACAAAAGTGCCATAAGTCATCTCCACTCCCTTGTTCCCCAACCAACCCCCTTCTGTTTCCCTGTCCTGCTATTTCCCTACACTGCTGAATCTAGCCTTTCCAGGACCAGGGACCTCTCCTCCTTTTGATGTCCAACAAGGCCAACCTCTACTGCCTATGTGTCTGGAGCCATGGGTAGCACCATGTGTCCTATCTGGTTGATGTTTTTGTCCCTGGGAGCTCTGGGAGTACTGGGTGGCTCATATGGTGCTGCAAACCCATTCAGTTCTTTAGGTGCTTTTTCTAGCTCCCCCATGGGGGACCCTGTGCTCAGTGTCCCCCTCTGTATTTGTCATGCATTAGCAGAGTCTCCCAGGTGACAACTATATCCTGCTGTAGTCAGCAAGTACTTGTGGGCATCGATAATACTGTGTGGGTTTTGTTACTGTGTATTGCATGGATCATTAGGTGGGGTAGTCTCTGGATGGTCTTTTCCTAAGTCTCTGTTCCACACTTTGTCTCTGTATCTCCTTCTGTGGGTATTTTGTTTCCCCTACTAAGAAGGACCAGAGTATCCATACTTGGTTTTTCCTTCTTCTTGGACATCATTTGATATGTGAATTGTGTCTTGGGTATGCCAAGCTTCTGGGCTAATATCCACTTAGTGAGTGCATACCATGTGCATTCTTTTGTGAATGGGTTACCTCACTTAGGATGATATTTTCCAGTTCCACCCATTTGCCTAAGAATTTCATGAATTCATTGTTTTCAAAAGCTGAGTAGTATTCCACTGTGTAAATATACCACATTTTCTGTATCCATTCCTCTGTTGAGGGACATCTAAGTTCTTTCCAGCTTCTGTCTATTATAAATAGGGCTGCTATGAACAGAGTAGAGCATGTGTCCTTTATTATATGCTGGGGAATCCCGAGGAATGGTATAACAGGGTCCTCTGGTAATATCATGGCCAGTTTTCTGAGAAACTGCCAAACTTATTTCTAGAGTGGTTTTACCAGCTTGCAATCCCACCAGCAGTGGAAGAGAGTTCCTCTTTCTCTACATCCTTGCCAGCACTTGTTGTTTCTTGAGTTTTTCATCTTAGCCATTCTGACTGGTATGAGGTAAAATCTCAGGATTGTTTTGATTTGCATTTCCCTGATTACTAAGGATGTTGAACATTTTTTAGATGCTTCTCAGCCACTTCATATTCCTCAGGTGAAAATTCTTTGTTTAAGTCTGTACCCCATTTTTAATATGGTTATTTGGCTCTCTGGAGTCTAACTTCTTAAGTTCTTTGTATATAGTAGTTATTAGTCCTTTGTCAGATGTAGGGTTGGTAAAGATCTTTTCCCAATTTGTTGGTTGCCATTTGTCCTATTGACAGTGTCCTTTGCCTTAGAGAAACTTTGTAATTTTATGAGGTCCCATCTGTAAATTCTTGATCTTAGAGTATAAGCTATTGGCGTTCTGTTCAGGAAGTTTTCTCCTGTGCCCATATGCTCAAGGATATTTACCAGTTTCTTTTCTATTAGTTACAGTGTGTCTGGTTTTATGTGGAGGTCCTTGATCCCCTTGGACTTGAGCATTATACAAGGAGATAGGAATGAATTGATTTGCATTGATGGATTTCTGTATATTGAACCATCCCTGAATCCCTGGGGTGAAGCCTACTTGATCATGGTGAATGATCGTTTTGATGTGTTCTTGGATTCAGTTGGATTTTATTGAGTATTTTTGCATCAACATTCATACAGGAAATTGGTCTGAAGTTCTCTTTCTTTGTTGGATCTTTGTGTGGTTTTGGTATCAGCGTAATTATGGCTTCATAGAATGAGTTGGGTAGTGTTCCTTCTCTTTCTATTTTGTAGAATAGTTTGAAGAGTAGTGGTGTTAGGTCTTCTTTGAAAGTCTGATAGAATTCTGCACTAAAACCATATTGTCCTGTGATTTTTTTGGTTGGGAGTCTTTCAGTGACTACTTCTATTTCTTTAGGTGTTGTGGGACCATTTAGATTGTCAATCTGATCCTGATTTAACTTTGGCATTTGGTATCTGTCTAGGAAATTGTCCATTTCATCCATATTTTTCAGATGTGTTGAGTATTGGGTTTTGTAGTAGGATCTAATGATTTTTTCAATTTCCTCAATTTCTGTTGTTATATCTCCCTTTTCATTTCTGATTTTGTTAATTTGGATACTGTCTCTGTGCCCTCTGGTTAGTCTGGCTACGGGTTTATCTATCTTGTCGATTTTCTCAAAGAACCAGCTCTTGGTTTTGTTGATTCTTTGTATAGTTCTTTCTGTTTCTACTTGGTTGATTTCAGCCCTGAGTTTGATGATTTCCTGCCTCCTACTCCTCTTGGGTGTATTAGCTTCTTTCTGTTCCAGAGCTTTCAGGTGTGCTATTAAGCTGCTAGTGTATGCTCTCTCCAGCTTCTTTTTGGAGGCACTCAGAGCTATGAGTTTTCCTATTACTACTCCTTTCATTGTGTTCCACAAATTTGGGTATATTGTGCCTTCAATTTCATTAAATTCTAAAAAGACTTTGATTTCTTTCCTTATTTCTTCCTTGACCAAGGTATCATTGAGTATTGTTCAGCTTTCATGTATATGTGGGCTTTCTGTTGTTTTGTTGCTAGTGAAGACCAACCTAATGCCATAGGGATCTGATAGGAGGCATGGAATTAATTTGATCTTCTTATATCTGTTGAGGTCTGTTTTGTGACCAATTATATGGTCAATTTTGGAGAAAGTACCATGAGGTGCTGAGAAGAAAGTATATTCTTTTGATTTAGGATGAAATGTTCTATAGAGATCTATTAAATCCATCTGATCTAAAATTTCTCTTAGTTTCACTGTATCTCTACTCAGTTTGTGTTTCCCTGATTGAGGAGAGTAGAGTGTTGAAGTCATCCACAATTATTGTGTGAGGTAGGATGTGTATTTTAAGCTTTATTAAAATTTCATTTACGAATGAGGGTGCCCTTGTATTTGGAGTCTCAAGGAATTTTATACTAGGTTTTCTTTTTTTTAATTTTTTAATTTTTTTATTTTCTATATTCTTTGTTTATATTCCAAAGGCTTTCCCCTTTCCCAGTTCCCCCCTCACCATCTGTCCCATAGTGTAATTTTTTTTGTTCAGCCATATGTTTCTTTTTTTAATTTATTTTTTATTGGATATATTCTTTATTTACATTTAATTTTCCTTTTCCTGGTTTCCCCACCCCCCAATGTCCCATATGTCTTTTTCCCTCCCCCTGTTCCCCTATTCACCCCTTCCAACTTCCCTATTTGGATATTCCCCTACACTGCTACATTGGGCCTTTCCAGAACCTGGGTCCACTCTTTCCTTCTCGTCGGACAGCATTTGGTAGCTGGATTGTGTCTTTGGTGTTCCAAGATTCTAGGTTAATATCCACTTATCAGTGAGTGCATGACTTGGGTGTTCTTTTGAGACTGGGTTCCTTCACTCAGTATGATGCTCTCCAGCTCCATCCATTTCTCTAAGAATTTCATGAATTCATTGTTTCTAATGGCTGAATAGTACTCCATTGTGTATG
>BDUI01000823.1:123203-135651 GCA_002335545.1 Apodemus speciosus
TATACCCTAAGATCAAGAATAGACAAATGGGACCTCATAAAATTACAAAGTTTCTGTAAGGCAAAAGACAGTGTCAAAAGGACAAATTGGCAACCTACAAATTGGGAAAAGATCTTCCCCAACCCCACATCTGACAGAGGGCTAATATCCAATGTATACAAAGAACTCAAGAAGTTATACTAGGTTTTCCTTGTGTTCCTGGCTCTAGCAGCTCACTCAGTCGCAGGAGTGAAGATGGTGGCTCACCACTAACTCTGGGATTCCCTGCAGAGCACATGTCTCCTAGCAGGATAGGTGGACAGACTGCTGTGGTGCCACCCAGCTTCTGGGTGCAGGTGGGGCCCTAGCATACCATGTCCCAAGTGATCTTACACTGGGGTGTTCAATGGGTTCCAGGCTGCACCTGTCTGCTCAGCCAGAGGAGCAGAGATGGTGGCCTCACCTCTAAATGTGGGACTCCCTCTAAATGCAGGACTCCCTGTTACACAAATATCTCCTGGCAGGATAGATGCACAGATGGCTGTGGCTTTGCCCAGTTCCTGGGTGCAGGTGGGGTCCTGGCCGACTGTGTCCCATGTGATCTTACACTCAGTTGTTCTCTGCATTCCTGGGTGCACCCATCTGTCTGCTCAGTCCCAGGAGCAAAGATGTGAGATGGAATCTTAAGGTTGTTTTAGTTTGCATTTGACTGATGGCTAAGGATGTTCAGCATTTCTTTAAGTGATGCCCCATCATTTGTAGTTCCTCTACAGAGAATTCTCTGTTTAAATATTTACTCCATTTTAAAATTGTGCTGTTGGATATTTTGACCAAAATCTATCTCTCCAATATAGTTTATATAAATCACATATGTATCACATATATTTAGTATGATTATTATTATTATTATTTTGGCACTTAAATATACTTTTTAGAATTTTTTATATTTTTCAGTCTTTCTTGATGTTTTTATTCTTGTTGTGTGTGACTTAATTATAAAAATTCCTGTTACAGCTTTTGCTCAAATAAATCTGATTTTAAAAGACAATAAGATAAAGAGATGATAAAGAGATCATTATGCATATCTCTTTATATTCGCTATGTTTTGTCTTTCTGACCAATGTTCCATGACCAGACATTGTTCCATTGCAAAAAAAAATTTCATTAGTCTACTTTGTTGATAGATCTTTTGACAATGAATTCACTTAGTTGTTGTTTTTTTTTTTTTTGTGGATTCACTCTTTGTTTATTACAACTATTAAATGAAGGCACTGCATCAAGAGTCATTTTCTTTTAGCATTTAAGTAGTATGATTCCAGTGCATTCAAGCCTTCATGCATTCTGATGTGAAATTTTTGACATTATGTTTGGTTTGTTGTTTTTTTTTTCTGATAGTAAAAAATCATTCTGTCCTGCTACCACCAGACTTCTTAATTTTCTCTGATATTGAAGAAGCAAAGTGGTGTTACTATTTTAGGATTAGTTAATAAATGGCTACCAGTTTGATGTTTTAAAACACTTAGAACCTATTAGTACAATTATCAGGGTTGTAAATTCACAGCTAAGTACCAGATGGGCCATCCTTCCTCCCAAGTCTCTAAAGGAGAAACCTGCCTTGCTTTCTAGTTTCATATTTTTAGGAATTTGTTATCCATGGCAGAATCAATCAATTCGCAGTTGTATTTTCACTTGCATCCTCCCCGTTCCTGCCTCAAATCTGCCACTTTCTCCTCTAGCGTCAGTTGTCATTGTCGTGGAGTTCACATTCAATCTAGAATTATTCATCTCAGTATCTTCCAGAAACCTTCAAAGATCCTTTTCCTAGTAGAGTTGCAGACACAGCTTCAGGGTAATAGGAATTAGGCATTTCCCTTTGTGGGTACCATTAAACCCACTTTACTCCCAACATATTCTATCCAAGAAGTCAGTCTTCATGTTATAAAATCAAATAAAATTTTCCAAGAAAAATATTTGCCAATCAAATACAACCTAATTTCACATTCACATTAAAGTGGGTTTTGTCCAGAAAGAAAAAATAGCTTAATTTTAAACAACAATGATAGTAACAATCACTATAGTAACAGCTAAATAGAAGCATATGATCATCATAGAATCTATTCATTCTAAACCTTCTTGCAAACTAGGAATTAAAATGCAGCTCTTTGCTGTAATCTGGAATAATTTAATTAAATTATATTGAAAGCACTTCCCATTTCCCATCACTACCCAGCAGTTACTTGCCTTGCCTTACTTGTAAGGCAGGAAGCAAATGGTAAATGACAGGAAAGTAAGTGTATGAACAAAACACAAAAGCTCCCAGGGACTCAGGACATACCAAGCAATCTTACAAAGTATCTTGATAAACATATTACCATGAGACATTCATTGTTTTTTCAATTTTAAGTCATCAGCAAATATATAATTAAATTCAGGAAATAGTATCATTTAAAAATAGTATTTAAAATACTTAAAGAAAAGACTAACAGATTTAAGCCAATTTTGAGACATAACATTTGTAGTACAATTTTTTTCACAATTCTGAACACCTGAAAAGAAACATAAAAATGAATTTTAAATAGTCAACCAAATGCATAAAAGGACCATTAAAATGATTGATAAACACAATGGTTGATAAAATTATCAAATATGTAGACAAGACTAGAAAAATGCATACTCTGCAGGTGAATATGTCTACTCCTACAGGATTGCACATGGAATTACAATGCTAACATCTTTTGCAAGGTGTTTGCAGTGATGTCTACAGGGTTGTTGTCAATTCTAAAAACATTAGCTCTAATGGACTAGTTAACACTCTAAGCCTTTTTACTTATGTAACATTTCTTTACACAATAAATGATGCCAAAATATATTTGAATAAAAATATCACAGTGTAAAAGGGTGTTTTTCATAGGATCTCATTCACACCACTTCTAAAACCTTGTCATTGTTGTTGGCACAGTAGCATTTAACGTGGAATAAGATTGATTAGAGGACATGTGACACACTAAGAAGAGATGACTTCATAAGTTCTCCAGATCCAGGTTCAGCAAGTGACTTCTGTGCTTTTCACAAGTACAATGAGAACCTGAAAGCCAAAAATTGTTTTGGTCTTCCTATAAAAAGTATATACATTATGAAAATAAAGAAACTTTCCAGTAAGTGTTTGCTCGTAACAGTCTCTGTACAGTTTTGAAACATATATTGACAGTAGGTAATTGTCAGTGAGAATAAACCTTTCTTCAAGTTCAAATGACTGTTATACAAGCTGAATTTATGACCGTTTATGAAGACAAGTGTCACATACTTAGTCCGTACATTGCTAATTCGGTCACAAATGGATCACAAAAAGGTTAAAAGCTTCTTTCCTAAATATAGGATATCAATATCTATATTGAATGAACTCAACCCTCAGTGAACTGTTTTCTCTTGATAGAGATTTTTTCCTACTTTTCCAATTAATTCCATGTTTAGTGATCATTAGAGTTTATAGACACCTTTCTTGGTCATTTTGTTTGCCCAAGCTCATTATCTAGTTAATCCTTCACCGTGTATCAGGGAAGCCACATTAACAAACAAACATGTGAGTCAGTAACTATTAGTGAATTCAGTTGTTACACTTGATGGTCCAATTTTCTCTGTGTAAAATCCTTGACTAACATTTTCTTTGTCTGAATATGTAAACATTGCTCTGTTTTCTGTCCACAGGTTGCTTTTGAAGCAATGCTACTGGCATTATTTTCCCTTAAAGCAATCTTGATCCTCCCTTCATTATTGCCAGTGGATGACAAAAGCCTTTTTGTTATACAAAAAAAATGGAAGAATCTTAGTGCATGTGTAATTATACTTATTACTATGTGGTATGCTCTTGAATGTATCACTTCAGATGTACAGTTTTAATGATTTCAGGGAGGCTTGTGAACTACTGCTTTTGGAATCTGGTTCTTCTAGGTTTGCTTTCTTCCTCAGCCACTCTGACAATTTTGTAGGAAGGATACAGTTCATAATTTGCAAGTTTTTAAATCTCTGTAATTATTTATATATTTCAGTTTAGTTATTATCTGTCTATTCATTTACTTTGTCATTTCTAATCAGTCTCCAATGCATGTATTCTGACACTGTACTTGAGATGGTAAAATTAGCTTCTGTGTGGTTCTGCCATTCCCTGTAATGGTTTCCTAATGACTTTAGCTCATATGGAGGGTACAGATTGTGTGTGTGTGTGTGTGTGTGTGTGTGTGTGTGTGTGGGTGTGGGTGTGGGTGTGTGTTGCACGTTTCTGGTGTGCTTTCACTGTAGAAAATCATGTCACCTTTTCCCTTGTGTTGACGTTTTAAAAAACAAACTTAGGATGGCAATAGATTCTAAATCTAGTCTGTTGCCACAATTTGATAAGTGATCCTGAACTCATAGGAGGGGCCATGATTCTCATTTCAGAAAGGGAACTCCATGAAATGACTTCAAAATTATCCAAATTATTCAAAATTATCTGCACATTATGGAATGTGCCAATCTTCCTCCCTTTACCATTTTTACTCGAAATTTTCATTGATTCTTTGTGAGTTTCATATCATGCACTCCAGTCCCACTCATCCCCTGTCCCTTCCTATGTGCTGTCCACCTTTGCAATGCCCAATAAAAAACAAAGTATAGAAAACATCTCGTCCTTGAAGCTGTAGTGTGTCATAGTGTGTCCTATAGTATACCCCTCTGACCACACATCTTCACTTGCAAATACTCACTGCAATGAGTCATTTGATCTTGTTTGAGGCCCCTATCTTCTGTGATTCCATCAATATTGTATTCTTACTGGTACTCCTCCAGTTATTCTGTTGTTGCCCTATTTCATGGAGACCCTGCAGCTTTGGATCAGCAGGACTGGCTCACTCATCCCAACCATTTCAGATGATACAGATTTTGGGGTGGGCCAACTGAAGTCCTGGATCTGGACCTGGGTTGTAGATGAGCTGGTCAGCATGCCAGCTTTCCCATATCTGCCACCACCAGGCTGAGCTGTCCAGCCTGCTCTGGCTAACCCACCTAATGCAACCTCTAGCAGAAAGCAGGGACAGCTCTCCTACTCTCAAGTCTTCGGGACTGGCTAAGCCTCCAGAGCCAACTCCACTTTGCCCAGTCAAGGTGAAGGGCAAACTCTGTTACAGCCAGTTAGGGAGATGAGCCAGTTTCCTGCTTTCACACCATCAGGGCTAGTTCATCTGTGCTTTAACGATCGGTGCCAGCTCCAGTGTGTTGACCAGGTAAGGCACAGTGCCCAGTGTCCTTAGTATTGCAGCTGGGGAGGAGCGGGGCCATGTCATCTGCTTTCATGATCCTAGGGCCAGTCCTCCTAAATGCCTCAGGTGTTGAGGGATTGGGAGCGGAGGGCATTACCTCTATGCCCAAGCCACCTCATAGCAGATGAGTGCCGGAGTCATCTTTCCCACACTTGTACCTTTGGGTTGGCTCACCTGTGTGTCACCTGTGTCCTGGCCATCAGGGCCAGCTGCACTATGCTGCCCAGGTAAAGCGCAGGGCTTTTACTCTTGAGTGCTGCAACCTGTGCCGGGCAGGACCAGCTCTCTAGCTCTCAGGAACCCAAAACCTGCTCCCCTGACTGCTGTAGGTAGGAAGGGGTGAGGTTGGGGAGGGCATTGCCTCTGTGCCTGTGTCATCTCAGGACACATGAGTGTCAGGGCTAGCTCTTCCATGCTCATAGCCTCCAGGCTGACTCACTAGAACAGCCCAGCTGTACCGTGCTGCCCAGGTTAAGGTACAGAGCTGCTCTCCTGAGTGCTGCAGTCAGTGGTTGTTAGCCAAGCTCTTCTACTCTCATGACCCCGGGTCCAGCTCTCTCTACTGCCTGAGGTGGCAAGGAGTGAGGGTGGAGACTGTGGGAGGCATCACCTCCATGCCTGTGCTACCTCAATGGCAGATGAATGGTGAGCTTAACTCTCCAGAATCCCACAGCCTTTGTGGTGGAGTCAGATCTAGACAGCCTTTGAACATCTATGTGGTCCCAGGCAACCCAGACCATGTCCAACCCTGTGTTCTCTATTAGTAACATGAGCCGCTGACATTGACACCGACCATTGCCACTGTATAGGGTCCTCAGCGGCAGCACAGACTGGTATTTCACTATGGCCTCAGGTGGCGGAGCTGGCTACTCACAAGATGCTATTACTTGCTACCCTCTTGTCTCTAGTTCCATCTCCTTCACAATGCTCAAACTGTTTTGCTTCTTCTCCTCTCCAAATATTTGCACATTGTAGTGGCTCCTGCTGTGTGTGGGCCATGCTGCTGGCTGGCCTCTGGATGACTTTCTCTGTTTAAGCTATGTGGCCTGGTGGCATGCAGACTTCTAGCTATCTATAGCCTGTATAGCCTGCCCATGTAGCATGGCACTGGGCAGGTCTCTAGATGTCTTCCTCTTCTCTTACTGTGTTGCTTGGCGTCAGCCAGGCTCAGTGTGTCTACAACCTGGCCATGTCATGTGGAAGGCAGTTTTCACCACCCAAAGTAGACATCTTTCTTCTGATCTTTATCTGTGCATGCCACATGGCCTAGGAGAAGTTGGATCTCTGTGTGTCCAAGACCCCACCGTTCCATGAGCCCAGAGGCAAATGTTTCAAGAAATACTGTTGGTGGGGCACTGTCTAGCATGTCCAGGCTATAGGCCCCGAGCAGAGGGAGTTTGCAGTCACACTGTTGTCCCACAAGACTGTGACTTATTCCCAGATCTGGAAGCACAGGTGCTGATCCACTTCTCCATCACCTAGTTGTTCAGGGAGTTACTTACCTGGACTGGGGATGGGGGGACCACCTCAGGTCAGGGAGCCAGGGAGGAAACTGGGCCTCAGTTACACTCTGGTCACCAGAGTGACCAGACAGCAGGAACTGACTCACCAGGGTGGAAGTAAGATCCCTAAAGGAGCCCTTCACCCCAAGTCTGGCTGGTCATGACCATCTGGCTATTCATGAATTTATTCTTTATTCTTTAGCATAAGCCCTGTCCTTGCTAAGTTTGACACTATTCCTTGTGATTTCTGTGCAAGGAATGGATACTAGGAAGTTGGTGTTGAGGTTTTATAGGGGACAAAGCAGTCCAGCCTCTTCAGTGTTTATCTTAGTCTTTTTTTTTAAAATCTCAGTCTTTTAATACTTAGCCGCTAAGGATCCTTAAACTCTGGTCTGCATATTGGCCAGACCTGCCAGATGTTGGAATATGTGGGCTACATGGAGATCTATTGCACAATGGAACAGTTATGTCTTTTAATCATTTATTGTGATTTCCTATCATCTGCCCATACAAGGCATTATTCTTAGTAAGTTTTGTGGCTACTTGAAATTTGTCCTTCCCTTGATTACAATCTGAGTCCTGGAGGCATAATTGGCCACCAATTTTTGTTGTTAATGCTGTCATATTCTTAAATTTTAGGTGTCTATTTAGTCAATTAATATGAAGATTTAGAAATAATCAGGATCTACAATTTTATTCCTCACAGTTTAAACAGAATCTTCATGGGTGGGATTTTAATTAATAATTAATTAGTACACCTACTGGTTTAATTACTTCTACTTAATTAATGCTTTTCAGCTTGAAAATGCACACAAAAACTTTGGGTAGCTACCAGTAACCAAGTTGATTTTATATCTCACATATTATCCAAAGAGCATAATTGCATAAGAACACAATTGTATGTTATAAAAATATTCATTGGAGTGGACTTATAATGAAAAATATTAATAATGCATAATCTTATAGTTTGAGTTATTTGATTACCTAATAAATAAATTAAATACTATAGACTCCTCAAGAAACTGATGTACCCTAAACTCAGATATGAAAGTGAGATATGAAAATTTAGAAATAAATCGTACAATGAAGTATTTATAGGTCACAGATCTAAGTACATACAAATTTGTTGGTATAGATACATCTGTAGAGAAAAAAGATACAGTGATTATTAATGTGGTAGAACTTCAGACATTTAATTATTCTATCATCATATACATACATATATACAATATATACATATATATCATATATTATATATACATATTATATATTGTATATATCATATCATATATACATACATATAACAAAATACACACATATATATATTGAACTGTCCAAGTTAATTGAATAACAAAGGCAAGCTAGATGTTTAATGGTCCAATAAAGTAATTAATTGGTACTTCTGGTTTAACAGTGTTTTGCCTATCAGGCTCCATGGCACAATCTCAAATATATTGGATTGTTTAATTGCACTAAGCAAGCTCAGTTAACCCTTTATCAACACATATTGACAAGGGAATATATCTTTTTATTTATTGTTTTTCCTTATTTTAGAGGTTGATGAATTTGGGACTGGAAACTTTACAAATTTCTCCATTTTTGTAGCACTGACCAACAAGTAATTAATTCTTAGATTTTGTTCATTCTAGCACACATTTTTCTTCTTTTCCCATTGTTCTACCTCATGCATACATTTGTGTGTTTTTTGGAATCTTAAACATCCATCACCTTGTTTTAATATCTGTTTACAAATTGTGAATCTGTTTTCTTTAATAAACCAGTTGCTATCACATCAGTTTGGAATCAAAATGTTTAATGAGTCTTCATATCTTGAGATAGCTTGCACGAGCAAGAGACTACAAAACCACTCAGGTCATTCGAAGCAAAAATAGTGCCTAACAATGTAATAGTGAGTGAGGTCTGGAGGGACCTGGAAAGCCAGTGATTTAAACACATTATGCAGATGGAAGAGAACTTGTCTGGAAGCGAAAACTGCTGTTTGCCCCAGAAATTAAAATTACAAACTGAGACGTAAACAAAGCGAACAGCTGATAATGTTGCCACACTTATTTTCCAGTACATTACTGTCCTCAAGAAATACCCAGCATCATCTCCTACGACACTGTCACCAATATAAGTATGCATTTTGGCATGATACTTGATCATTTATTAGTATCTGAATCATTTTGTTTTCTTTTATGAAGGATGATTTGGCATCTTCATATCTTCAGCAGATGATTGATTATTTTTTGAGCTGTCCCCTATTGTCCCTTGCTCATCACTCAACATGCATGCATATATTATTATTGTGCTGCAATTATTTATGGATGCAGACTTCTCAAGACAGGAGCTGAGCTTCCTGACAGTACAAGCTTCCCCTCTGCATCCAGGAGCCCTCACCAAGTTCATATTTAATAAGCAAACCTGAATAAATATAATCTGGTGTCTTGGGTTTTTTCCCACAGGAACTCAGACACATAATTTTGTTTAAATTTGATCTCAAACCTGGACTATAATTACAATTCAGGGATAATATTTAGGAGTCATGTGTTTCACTCCTGCTTCCTGTGTTTGCTGGTAGCATTTTGATTGTTGAAAATCATGTGTAGACATTAGGTTGTGCTGAACAGCTCATGAGCAGAGGAGTTTTGAATGGAATTAGAATGAAAACCTTTTGCTTAATAAAAGAATTCTATAAGCTGACTTCCAGTTAGTGGAAAATCCTGGTCGAATTTACTGACTTAAAGAATTTAAAATTGTGGTTTTTCTTTCTCTTCTTTTTACCCATTTATTTAGAGGGAGTAGTAACAACTACTTCATCAGGTTATAGGGAAGTACATGATGCAAATGATTAGCACAGTGTGTAGCACAGTTCTGAACATTGACCTCCTCCCCAACTAGCCAAACAATGGCTTATTTTTCTCTCCATCTCCTGCCAAGATAGTTGCAAAGTAGCTGATCTGAGAAGGTTGGCAGCAATTAAATCCTAATACATTCTGTCTCACACATCAAACTTACTGTACACTGCCTTGAAATCCAAGCGAGGTATAGACATTTTCAAAGATTTAGATAAAGAATTTTAAACCTGTTTTTTTTTTTTTTTCTAAACACCATTCTACCACTAGACTTCGTTGTCATCCAGGTGTTTTGTTCCACTGGGAATTTCACATATGCTCTTTAGGGATAATTCTGTTTGAGAGAAACACCAATGTCATCTTAGATGTGGCAGGCCCACTTAGAGCAGGCATATCCATGAACAGAAGATTGAGAGATGACCATAAACCAAAGTGAAGTCTTAGAGTTGCTCACTGGTGTGTTCAGACAGCAGAGTGGTGAGAAGCTATCCAGCTCATGTCTCCCCCAGGATGGGAGATGGGGATATTTCTCATGAATGCAAGCAAACAACCTAACCTCATGCTTTCTACTTCTAGAAACTCAGGAGGAGCATTTGGACAGTAAACAACAAAGCCTTATAAACAAAATTAAAGAAAATAGTTGCCAGCAGGTTTTTTTCTTCAGCTGAGGCAGGCAACCCAGGTGCTGAACAAATGTACCAGACCCTCAAATCCAGCTTGGTGCATTCTAGTCTTTTTGTAGATCTTATGTTTTTAATACTTGATAAGTCTATATACCTGAACATAGCATAAAACCATCAAACCATAGTGTTGAGATTCCTTATCTGCCATGTAGTAGACACATTTTATTTTCTGTTCTTATTTTTGCATTCTCCAGCAAGACTTTTGGCTCACACATCTCTGTGATTGTCTTCCTAAATCTGGCCATATACCATCACCACATGCCTGATGCTCTTTCTGTGACTTTCCCATTCTGTTTTTGACTCATGTGCTCAATATAGTATATGTCAATCCAGTCACACATTAACACATCTAAGAAATGAAAATCTGTTGTCAACGTTGAATATTAGATAGAGAATGTATTAGCTGACAAGGATATATGTTCATTCCAATGTATTCTGAAAGCAACTACAAGGAAGAACGATTCAAATTGTCTAAGCAATCATATAAACAGCTTTAATCACATTCTATTCCAGTAACTTTCCTCTGAAGTGGCTTAGTGGACTGTCTTAGTACCCAGAGCAATTCATGAGATTGCTACAGTTTTAAGGCAGGAACAAATCCTCTGACTCAATTGTGGTTTAGATGTCAGTTTTGATCATTCAGCTTCCCTGAGTACTACATCTGATTAAAATTAAGCTCTTTTCTTACCACTGGATACTTGTGCTATCCCTCTCTTTGAAGTTAATATATTTTTTCTAGAATCAAATCAACCAGGTACATAACAATCTTCCTTATCAAGAAAACAATATATCTGTTCACAATATACTGTAAAGGGCAATTTCTCTTTTCTGACTCTTGGAGACCATACTTTGGAGCTTTTGGTAAAGTCTGTGCCAATGAATTTCGCAAGTAAAACTATATGTTTTTTAATCAAATAAGAGAAATAATTAGGCAGAAGAGATTATATGTTATCAGTTCTCTTGAGAACATTGAAGTTGATTTTTTTAATAACCTGTCTCTTAACAATATAGTTTCCCAGATTTCAAAACAACATTTATCAAGTTATTTAATTTTAGAACCAGAAATAAATTCAAAGATCATCTTTATTTTATTTTATTTCTTTGGGTTTTTTTTTTTTTTTGAGACAGGGTTTCTCTGTGTCACCCTGGCTGTCCTGGAACTCACTCTGTAGACCAGGCTAGCCTCGAACTCGGAAATCTGCCTGCCTCTGCCTCCAAAGTGCTGGGATTAAAGGCGTGCACCACCACCGCCCGGTGATCATCTTTATTTTAAAATGATGACATTAGATTTATTTTCACTAAAACACTGAATGGTAAAACAACCATAGGAAACATATATCCTGAACTCTTGGTTCAGGATTAGGACCTGGGAAGTTATTAAAACCAAGAAGAGGTATATTTCAGTATTAGGCATATTGAATATTTGGAACAAATAATATTTTGTAGTCATCATTTTTAAAACAAATGTGGAGTTGTTCTCTTTGCTTAATGTATTAAAGGAGAAATGAATATATTCCTAAATTTATATATGCACAAATACATATATGCCCAGATGGTATGAGATGGTTTATAGCAATGGCTTAACGATTTCTACAATTAAAATTGATAAAACACTTGTTTCATTTTGTTTTTTAACTCAGATGCTCACAAATTTTCATAGCAATTTTGATTCAGGTTTTAAATATAATATGAGTGAGATAAAGCATAGCCTATATTTTAACCACATTATTCTATAAGTCTCATTTTATTCTGCTATGGACAAATCTGTGATTTCAATAAGAACTTCTTGTATTAGACACTAAGTCTTATCCTGGGAATTTAATAATACTTTGGATTCAAACTTGAAGAATGCAAGAGGACACATCATGACCTATATAAAAGCTAGACAGTAGCATTTTTTATTGGATATATTCTTTATTTACATTTCATTTCCCTTTTTCCTGGCTTCCCCGCCCCCCCCATGACCCATATGTCTTTTACCTCTCCTCCCACCCCTCCTTCCCCTATTCACCCCTTCTCATTTTCCTGTTTTGGTATTGTGCTACAATGCTGCATTGGGCCTTTCCAGAACCTGGGTCCACTCTTTCCTTCTTGTCGGACAGCATTTGGTAGGTGGATTGTGTCTTTGGTGTTCCAAG
>BDUI01000823.1:136098-154948 GCA_002335545.1 Apodemus speciosus
CTGCTGTCTCCTGAGTTTTTAATCTTAGCCATTCTGACTGGTGTGAGGTGAAATCTCAGGGTTGTTTTGATTTGCAAGTAGCTTTAAGATTGTATGTTGAAAAGTATAAACTCAAAGATTTGGAAAGACAGAATGCTTTTACACTTTAAAACAACAGCAATCTCTCTCTCTTTTTATAATATACATAGATTTACTTATGTATTATATATATATATATACACACACACACACACACATATATATATATATATATATATATATATATATATACACATACATACATAAAGGTTTATTTTGTGACTTATCTAGTTTAACTAGGGCTATCTGTGTGACCATTAGGTTTATACTAGTCATTAGGGTCTGGTAAGTAATCAGTAAGTATACCACTAAAGGCAACAAAACCCACTTTCCTCAGTCTGTCAGTAAGAAACTGTTATAGTTCAGTAGAACACCTTGATAGGAGTAGCCTTAGATAAAAGGTGATGGAAGATGTGTATAGATACAGTATTACATATATTTATGAATTTGACAGAGAACTAACTTACTCAATAAAATATATACCAACTATGAGGTTTATTATAATAGTCTCTGTTTTAGTTTGAATATACTTATTATGGATGATGAAATATATTACCTCCTTTTGTTTTGATAGAGGAAAGGGAGTAAAGTTGTAAGTTAAACTGCAGGGCTATCCCAGGATCAATGAATAAAGATGAAGTTATGCCTTAAAGTGGCATTTGTTTTGTTTATTCTTCAGGAGTGAATAACGGAAATAATGGTTGTTCTACTACCAGATAGAGAGGAAGATGTACAATGACGCTCAAAGTTCAGTTCTCAAAGTGTCATTTGTATACAAGAGGCTTGGCTTTGACTGCATGCTGTAGTTCAGGTTTGTGTAATGTTAGGACTCACAAGCCATCTTTTCAAACTTTAAAGAAAGGAAATGATTCTCTTATTTAGCAAATCACGCCTTTCATACACTACTTCTGTACTTAAAAGCAAACCTGACAATTTTATTTCTAAATTACAGCCATCTGTTACAGCAAAGCCCCAGCCCAGTATACACTGCATCTCTTGCAAACAGCTGAGAATCTGGGCCTATAACAGATGCAATATTTGCTTTTTCACACATGTGCATGGCTTGGTCTTATTATTGTTCTCTGTTGCTTCTGCCTGGAGCTTTCATGGTCAAACTCGATTGTCTTAACTTTTATTAAATTTTCTAGAGCACCCAAATCTAAACTCAAACTACTCTTTCTAAGAATATTTTATGCTTTTGAGTTCTAAAGACCACTGGAAAATTAGTTTTAATGCCATATAAATTAATGTTGAGATCTTTTGGACCATTGATTTTAAGTGAGGGAACCCTTTTCTTTGTGTCATCAAGTAGCATATTTTTTCCTGTATGGATTTTCATTTTTCCTGTCACCATAGACACCTTTGGCCTTTTTCTCTCTTGAATGTTGACCGACCTGTGATAAGGCAAATTTCATGATAGTTATACAAGCGATAGATATACATAGAGTTGGTAATAACTGTTGAAAGGAATGGTAGGATAGCCTGGGCTAAGAGCACTATAACAGTCAGAGTTACCTAGAGGAACAGAACTGATAGAGTGAATTGATATATACAAAGGTGATTTATTGGAATGCCTTCCAGGTTGTGGTCCAGCTAGTCTAGCAATGGCTACCAAAGAAAGATTCAAGAAACTAGCAGTTGTTCAGCTTACATGTCTAGATGTCTCAGCTGGTCTTCAGTATATTATGGAATCTGAAGAAGTATAGTCTAATGGTAGCGAAGGAATTGTTGTGCCAGTGAGATCAAGAGAAAGAGCCAGCAGGGAGAGAGCAAGTGTCCTTCCATGTCCTTTATATGGGCTGCCAGCAGCATATGTGGCATCCAGACTAAAGTTGAATCACCTCAAAAAACTGGATTAAAAGTATATATTGCCACCTCAAATTATATGGATTAAAGGGGGCTCTTCCCTCTTCAAGTTCTTTAATTAGGAAAACATTCTTCACATGTACATACTTGTATTGTCTTGTATTATCAAAACTTTCCCAAATAGTCAAGTTGAACAACAAGAAAAGTCCTCACAAGCATCCAGGAGGTGATTACCAGACATAAACTCATAGTTAACACCACACAGAGACTTCAGGCAGATATAAATTTTACAGAAACAAAATATGCCAGAAATTGGAGTTAAATATATATGTTAAAGTTCTAAAGTGGAAAGGGGAATGGGAGAAAGAGAGAGTTGGGAATGTACTTGAAGAGTTCTTACCTGTTTGCTAGCAATGCAGCATGTGCTGGGCTGGGCTTTTGTCTCAGCAGTAAATGGTTGTAATTCAGAAATAATCTGGTCAGGTTTGAGTTTGAGTACAGTTAGGAATTCTCTTGTAATATATTAGATCCTGTTTTTTTTTTTTTTTTAAAAGGTATACACTCTTTAAGAAGAAATGTATTTTTGTCAGGGGGAAAAATAATTCATCCTGAATTATTCATGTGAAAACTGTAGAGAAATTGTGAAGATTAATTTTCCAGGCTTGTTAAGTAAATTAAAGTGGTTTATTTGACAGACTATAGGTTATATGGAGTCTATTGTACTACCTTAGAACTTGTAGCTACTTTGCCCTGGTTCATCTTTAAATTTGTTGTGATTTAGACTAGAAATGAAGCTCATTTCACTGATTAATCTTGCTTTTGCCTCAGCAGCAAAATGGTTTCAAAACATACCTATTTAACCTCAGTTCTGCCGGCACTCATTCATGATGCTCCGAATTCATGGGTCAGCCTTAAAGCCCTTCAATGCCTGTCTCCATCGTGTTATAAAGCAACTCTCATAGCTCTTATTTCTTGGGTTGGTGTCTGGATGTTTTCTGTTGGAAGGAAGTGGCTCAAGCTAAATACTGATAATTGTTTAATCTGGTCCATGTAATGGACTGCAGCTTGTTTTATTTTTTTAAATTTAATTTTTTTTAAAAAAATGTTTCCTGTGAGCTAGTATGATTTTAGTGATAAATTGTATATCTCCAAATAATCTCAATGTGCTCACAACAAATATATAAAATCCTGAAGTTTTACAGCTGAGTATTTAATGGTGTTTCCTTCTAACATTTAATTGCATAACACAAAAGCAATTTAAAAATAAACCATATTTATTTAACCATATGGTGTGATTCCTTCAAACTTTACCCATTAGTCACTAACTGCCCTTAAAGTCCTTGATGTGAGACATTTTATGTGAACATAATTCTTATTTGATTGCATTTTATTTTATTAAAAAGATTCTACCTGAATCTTCTCAATTTCACTTCATTATACATATCTATTTAACATGCAGATCAGGAGTCTCTAAATATTAGTTGTTGATTGGAATCTCATTCACTCCCTGTTTCTTTCAAGGAGAAAATTATCAAATGAGTTGGTAGATAAAACAGTCCTAGCTATGTCATAAAATGGGATTGGAGCAGTGACTTTGATAAGCATCCAATGATAAGCATCTGATTGAAGTCTGCTCAGGAAGCCAACAAGAGGACTGGATAGTTCTTGCTAGTGCAAATGCATGAGGTAAAACAGCATCAAGTTGTTCTGTTCTTTGGCCTGCGAACTCAAAGGACATTAGTTCATTGGAATGTTGAAGTTTGGTCTTTTCCTATGTATTGTAATGCTAAATAGTGGCACTTGTTAGGGGTTTGTTCTAATGCAATCTGCATGTCCAGAATCTGAAGTCCTTGTCCACAATTGGGTTTTGATTAATCAATAAAGATGCCAGAAGCTAATGGTTGGGCAAAGAGAGTTGGGTAAGGGCCCTCAGATTTGCTTGGGCTAGGAGAGAGAGGGCAAGGGAGAGGGGGAGGGAAAGAGAGAGAAAGAGGGAGGGGAACAGAGGGAGTCGAAGGGAAGGAGGGAGGGAGAAAGGGAGAGACAGCTGTTGGGGTGAGCTTGGCTCAACACCCCCAGCTGAGCTGTTTACACAGGTTTCTTGAGAGCAAAACACCCCATGATCTCGTGGCTTAGCTTGATTCCTGCCTTCCTGCCTGGGACTTCCCAGGTGCCTGACCTATGGCTATAATTGTTTTCTCCTGTTCCCTTCCCTGGCCTCTAGTATATATATTGCTGGTCTCTCAGTAAAGCTTGGGCATTCTCCTTACTGAATGACCCGTGTCTGTGTCTTTTGTCAATCCCCCAGGCCTACGCCCGATACTTGGTACCGTGGCAGCGCGGGCGCTGTCAGACAGCGAATCCCTGTGAATCAGGGGAAAAGGAAGGCACATTAGAGCAAGCCAGCTATGTAAGAATTCGAGTAAGTGGCCACTACTTCCATGATTGGGTCCGGGGTAGTAGGGGGAGGTTTAGTTAGGAGTCTCAGAGTACCAGCGTGAAGCACATGCTAACAGGGGAAGGTTTAGGAGTATTCAGTCTTTGAGCTAGTCTCACCTTGTCAAAAATTAACTGGTGTGTGTGTGTGTGTGTGTGCGCGCGCGCGTGCGCGCGATACATTCCCGAACCCAGATTGCTCCTGGGTGGGTGCAAGCATGCTGCCTGCCAGGACCATTAGGAGGTATAGCTGAACTCTTCATTACAGGCACCAAGATCTGGTTTCCTCAGGGATGAGGGAATCCTCATGTACATCAAATGGTGCTTTAATTTAAAATTACTGGTTGAATAAAGATACATATAGCCTATAGCTGGGCAGGAGAGAGGGAAGTGGGGCTACAGTTCCTGATAGTTGGGGTCTTAAGAGAGACTATTAGAGAAAAGAGGAAAAAGGAAGGTGCCACATTATTAGTCATAACATAAGACTAATACCTTCTCCTTACACTGTTCTCTCTCAGATATCTTGGATGCAGTAATGAAAATGATAGCTAATACAGCTAAGGTAAAACTAAATTATTATTCTACAAATATCCATAGCTGCCAAAATAATAATCACAAATGAGAGTCATTTCAATATTTGCTAGGTACAAATCAATTATCTCAGTCAAACAGAGTTTATATTTTATTTTTAATTTATTTTAATTTAACTGTCAACTCTCAAGTTAAAAGGCCTGGTAAACTGAAAATACTTAGTAAAGACATACAGAAATAAACAAAAACAAATGAATAATGAAGGTAATGGAATATTTTAGCACCTCTTTTCCAGTTGGTCATATTTTATCAAATTTATTATGATATCCGTTTCAAATACATCACTATTTTTTCTTCTTCTGTCCTTCCCATCCCATGTTACTCTCTCTTCCATGACAATCTTCAGTTATCAAAATTTTCCAGCATGTGTGTCTCATTACTATAATGTGTAGACTTATAGGTCAGCTGGCAGGTTTTTTTTTTTTTTTTTTTTTTTTTGGATTTTCGAGACAGGGTTTCTCTGTGTAGCCCTGGCTGTCCTGGAACTCACTTTGTAGACCAGGCTGGCCTCGAACTCAGAAATACACCTGCCTCTGCCTCCCAAGTGCTGGGATTAAAGGCGTGTGCCACCACCACCCAGCAGCTGGCAGGTTTTACAAATGACTTCAAAAGCATGATCAAACTGTTTGCTCTGTGCTGTGAAAGAGACAGGTATGTAGCAACCAGAACCCAAACAAGCCTGTCTTCACCCTTCCCAGCTCAGCTCTGCCTGTCAAGTGGGAGACTTGACAATCTGTCACTCAGAAAGAGAGAGAAAGAGAGGGATATGGAGAGAAAGAGTGATGGGGAAGAGGGAGGGAAGAGGGAGAAAGACAGAGGGAGATAAAGAGAGGGTTCAAGGTATCATATCTTCTGTTTAAATCCTTGATCCATTTTGAATTGAGTTTTGAGCATGGTAGGAGATATAGTTCTAATTTCATTTTTTGCACATTGAAATGCAGATTTTTCAAAATTCATTTGTTGAAGAGGTTGGGTTTTCCCCCATTATAAGTTTTGGCGTTCTTATAAAAAATAAGGTAACTGCAGATGCATCTGAGTTCTCAATTCTATTCCATTGATATAAGTGTCTGCTTTTGTGCCAGTACCTTGCTGTTAATACTAGGGCCCTGTAATATAATTTGAAATCAGGTATTGTAATACCATATGCAGTGTTCTCTTTGGTTCAGGATTTCTTTAGCTATCCTGGGACTTTTATACCACTTTATGAACGTCTGGATCCCCCCATAGCCCCCTGCTATGGCTGAGAAGAATAGAATTGGAATTTTGATGGGGAATGCATGGATTCTGTAGGTATCTGTTGGTAGAAAAGTAATTTTAAAACTATTAATTCTTCCATTCCATAAGCAAGATTTGTGATGAAAAATGAAATAAAGGATTTGCAAGTAAATGCATAGAGCTGGTAAATTATAATGCATGAGGTAATTCAGCCTCAGAAAGGCAAATGCCATATGTTCTTTCTCATAAGTTTATTATAGCTTCCAAGCTCTTATTTACGTATTTAATTTGGAGAACAAGTAGAAGCCAAGTAGAAGAAAGTTTTCTAGGAGGGCATGTTCAAGGAGGGAGAATGGATGATTAGATGTAAAATGAAAGTAGAAAGATTAAATAGTGCCAGAAAGACTCAAGGAGGAGGAGTGTGGGAATGTAGGAGTATGAGGAAATCAGGAGGCTAAAGACAAGAGGTAGCCCACAGAAAAGAGATATAATGGCTATATGGAAACTTATTGTCTCGTAAACCAAGTTAGAAAGCAATGAAAGGATATTTGCACATATCTTAAAAGAAAAAAGATGAGGGGACCACTGAGGACTAGAGCACTAAGATGGGATGTAGCAAGAGAATAGGGAACTAAAGAAAATGGTGAGTTAACCAAGAATGAGAATCTATTAAAAAGCTTCATGGAAATCCACTTATTAGTAAGGTAATTGCAAAATATAATTTTAAAGATAGCTCGAACAGAGCTACCCTGTGTAAATAGGCAATGCCAGAAATGGAAGTCATGAGTTATTAAGTAAAAAAATACTACACGTGAGATATTTTTTATGAGTTATAGGTCAAGGAGGCAAAAGAAGGCTCTATAACAGCACAAAATTGCCATTGTCCTCGGTTATCCATCATCATGACGACAGACACCACACACTTTGACTACGGGACATGGAGAAATCAATCTCAAAATCAGTGAAAAGCCAACTTCTGCTGGGGAGCATTTTTTGTATCATCAGGTGGTATGCGAGCTGTTGCTGGAGAGAAGGCATTAATAGTCTTAACCAGTACTGGACATGCGTGCTATAGCATCAACCTGTGAGACAAGAAGTGCCCACCAGCACAGCAGAGGAATGACTTGTCTGTGGCGTCTTATTATATTGTGACTAGATTTGAGCCCCTTCTCTGCAGGGGCATATTTTCTGTATGGTACCTTAGTCCTGATCAAAATCCCATAGCTGGTGAGATTACAGACTCTAGGGTAGAACCTGCTATCATTATTTTGCTAAATGACAAATTTGTCAAGTTGCCTTCTAAATATTTATATTTATATCCATAGATTTGTACTGCTCTCAACTTTGATGAAATCAGCTTCTTTTTGCAGTGAGAAGCAGAGGATGGAGAGATAAGAGGCTAGTCAACATTTTAAGAATAAGCGACAGAGTGCTTAACTCCAATGGGAACATCTACACTAAGCACAGGAAATATCATGAGATAGGAGGTAGGAAGAATAGGAGCCAGAGGTCAGGAAGAGTACCACGAAATCCTGTCTTCTGCAAATATTATGCCCATTGCACTTATTTATGGTATTATAGCAGCTTTGGTTACTTGCACAAGCCAACCAAAGCCCAGAATAGATGGGATACATGATTAGAAGTGTATAGTTATTTTGAGGAAAAAGAGAGGTAATCATTCTTTTCTTTTCTTTTCTTTTCTTTCTTTCTTTCTTTCTTTCTTTCTTTCTTTCTTTCTTTCTTTCTTTCTTTTTTTTTTGAGACAGGGTTTCTCAGTATAGCCCTGGCTGTCCTGGATCTCACTTTGTAAACCAGGCTGACCTCGAACTCAAAAATCCACCTGCCTCTGCCTCCCAAGTGCTGAGATTTATGCATGCACCACCACTGTCCGGCTGAGGTAATCGCTCTTTCATTCTTTACTGAGGCTACGTTCACTGATAGGTTTCTTAGGGTCCTGTTGATGGTCCCACAATAATGCACATATGAATAGTACTAACTAAAGTTAATAGGGTACAAGAATAATAGACATAAAGTTTGGAGGGGAACATGTTACAGTCACATCTGGGGAGATGACCAGAGAAATATAAATATGACATCTTATTGTATATATGTATAATATTAACAAAAGTTACAAAAATGAGAAATGAATCAGTTTGGTTTTGTGGTCTCTTAAGTTTTGTCCATAGAGTCTTGGGAGGTTTTATTATTCTCAGTAAAATATTTGGCTTGTGATTTTTAGGCAATAAAAGGAGAAAACCCTGATGTAGTAAAAGAGGTCAACATTCTTTTTTCTCAGAGCACTGGGTGTATAAAGATGCCAACTCAAAATGAGACAATAATCACTGATTATAGCTAGGGAATCCAATGCTTCTCATTTGCACCTGCAGCAGAGAATAAAGCTTCTTAATAAGAATAGGGTTGACAGGAGGAATAATGTGGCTGGTCAGTACCACTTCTATGCATTCTTCCCAAGACACACTCTGAACACCCAGAAAAGCATTGCACAAAGCTTATGACCTGTACATCATCACTAAGGAGAAAGAAAAATTACTGTTAAGTCACATACTCAAACGACAAGTGTATATGTGAAGAACAAACATGATATGTTAAATAAATGTCAGGTCAATGGATGTAGACTCACCAATAAGAAAAAAATACAAAAGTAAAAACCATATGCAGATAATATGCCTGGGTTTCTGCCAACACAATTATTAGACAGATTCACAGCCTTAGGTCATCTTCCTGATAAACATCAATAATTAGATTAAGTGATTATGCAAAGTAAATAGCAGAAGAACAAGAGAATATAAAGAAGCACAAGAGCAAACTATATAAATAAGAAGCAAAATTTAAGACATTTGTAAATAAAATGGTATAATATGTAGACTTATGAAAATAAATTTAAATGAATGTGGTTATTACCTAGATTAATCAAGAAAAGCAAATAAGAGAAGGAACTTTCACAATATAAAAAGATCTGATTACTTATCCAAGAATGAAAAGAAAATTATATAAATGAATCCACACTAATAGAAAGAGTGAATTATTAGGATAGAGAGACAGCTAGGTAGCTTTTTGTGTTTGCCAGGTAACTATCTGAGTTCTGACCCCAGTGTACACACAAGTCATGTGAGATCTCAAACATCCTGTAATTCCCACATTGTAGGTGACAAAGACAGAGTGATTGTTAGGGTTTGTTGGCTCTATGTCTAGCAGAGAAATGTGAACTCCATGTTCAGGTAAAGATTCTGTCTCAAAGGAATAAGGAAGAAGGTGATATGACCTGAAGTTCATGCTGTCTATATAAATGTTGATACACACACACACACACACACACACACACACACACACACACACGTATATTTGTAGGCATGTAACACATATACATGAACACACACACAAACACATACACATTAATTACAAATATAATCATGTTTGAAAATAATGGTCATATCTTAAAGAGCAATTTTTTCCAATGTTATTTTAATATCCTAAAGCAGAAAACTAAAAGCTTAAGCATCTCATTAGAGTCATAAGTGAATACACAAATTATGTTTGCATTAAATTGAAGGGATTAATTAAAATTGGTGCTAATATTTAAATAGTTGGAAAGACTTTTTCCATATACTTCAATGACTGTCTTAAGATATAATGTGCCTATATTTCTTTTCTAATAACAAATACATTCAGTTAGATGATTTATAATCAGCGGGCCTCTATTTGCTACAGATCTGGGGTCTAGGAAGACCACATCAGAAGTTCAAGCACATGTTATATAAGTTGAGGCATTCTGCTTTCCAACTTCCAGCTTTGAAGTTAGAAATGGAGCACAGGACACTGAGTCTTTTTTAAGACTATCCGGGTCATCTACAAGACACTCTCCCTTTCAAGAATTTGGCGCTGAAGTCTAATTTTCTACATGAATTTTCAAGGGATGCAGATTTAAGTCATAAAGTGAACACACCCCTACGAGTATCCCATGTCATACCAAATACAAAATATATTATCTGCCCTAAATATTACATGGTTAGTAAAAACTAATAAAAGTTTTATTTTCAAACTTGGATTGAGAATTTATCTAAAGGTTTTAATTGCCATCTTTTTCTATCCACTCCAAAACTTTGAAAGAAAAACTGGCTTTTAACCAAAAATTTGTGAGAAAGACTTTAAAAGACTACAAAACTCACTCTTTCAAAGTCCATTCATCGACCACCATTGCAAATATTGTTTACCTTTACTGGGAGCTTGCTTACATGAAAGCACTCACATAAGCTAAAATATGATCTCAGTACATGCAACATTTTAAGTGTTTGTGTCTTTTCCAGAGAAGGATGCTGAGGAAAAAGTAGTCCATTTCATTGTGCCAATATTCTTCTTGATATTCACCATTTCTGGCTTGACAGCTTTTATTCTGTGTGTATGCAGTGTGTTGTGATTGCACAAATGTATTATAGACACTTGTAAAGGTACTTACCTTTATGTTACCTATATGTTTTAAGATTAAATATCTTCAATATGTATTGTAATACTAAGATCACATTTTATATGATCAAATATAGTTTGTTCTCTGTATCATCCTCTCTCATAGATCCTGGTTCTCTTTTTATAAAATGCAACCCTTATAACAGCTCTTTTCTTCGAGGTGTACATTCAGAGTCCAGAAAGTAGTGTCCTTTTTCCCTGGAATCTTGCTGAAATGCTGCATCCTGGACGCTCCTCCACACTCCGGTCCTTTTGGAAGCCGTCTGCATTTGCATGTAGCCCACAAGGTTCAGGAAGCTTACAGAAGCTTAAGAAGCTCCATCCTTTAGCTGGAAACAGCAGTCCATTTCATTGTGACAATATTCTTCTCGATATTCAGTATTTCCGTGGCTGTGGAGGTGTGCTTAGTGGCAGAGCACTTGCTAAGCATACGTAAGGAAACCAGGTTTCATCCCAGCACTGCACAAAAAAGGTGCGACCTCAAAACTCATAAAACATCAAAGGATGTAAAACTCCTTTCCTCTTAGTGTCTTGTTGCTTTATTTTGGTTTGGTTTTGGTTCTAAACTGATTCTGGTGCTCAAGAGCACATAGATTGTTTTTTCTAATGATCCTATCAATTGGCATTTGTCTGTCTTCTGGGGAATCTTGCTTAGGACATCTCATTTTAAACAAGTTAAACCAAAACATAGGTAAATTACAGACTGTGTTTTCCCATGGTGTTGGAGACAATTATTTATATTTAAGCTTTCTGCCTTTCTCGTCTGTGATTTCACTATGAAGTCTGCTTCCTTTTTCAGCTCTCCTGTGGGCTTTGGTTGTGGGGAAGTGTCTTTGGCATCTAGGGAGAGACTCTGGTCCCTTCACTTTGAGGATAACTCAGTGGCAAAAACATCTCCATGACAGGAGCTAGCAAAGAGGTATGTGATGCCTTGAAGGCTGACACATCTGTCAAACTTGGAACAGTTTCTCATCTGCAGAAGGAGCGGAATTCTCACGCTGGAGAATTCCCATATGTTTTTTTTTTCTATGTCTTTCTGAAACATATGTTGTCAGTCAGTGCCGGGCTCCTTGGAAAGATACCTTCTAGAAGCAATATACCCAAAGAACTATTTAAAACTGACAATATGGTTCACAGATAAAAATTTTACATACTATCTCCATGCTTAGTTAAATCATTGTGTCCAGAGACTTCTATCCAAACTTCTATGTGAGACCATATTACAGGATGGGAGTTTAAAGGTTATGCACTTAAGCACAGACAGGTAGAGGATCATCTTGCTCTGCTGGCCTAATTTCTACCCCCTCCCTCTTGGGCAGTCAGCTTTTCCTTTCCTCTTGCTTATGGTTTACACTCCTTAGGTCCTATCCTAGCACTATGAAGTTGCCCCTGAGTAACAAATGGGTGCTATAGTTCCACACTGTTATAATTACAAAGGCCATGTGTAGAAGATAAAATACATCCGTCAGTACTGAAGAATGAATCTCTCCTCCTTAACACTCATTCTATATCTCATCATCATCTTAACCAGAAAATTCTCTCTCAGGGAAATGCACCTTGAACGCTGCTATTTACCATTCCTTTTATGCACTTTTCAAGTATAACCTTAGTTCTGCCTATTTTGCCCCACCCACCAACACCCCTGTCTTTCTCTGTGACATCTCAGTCTCCTGGCTTGAGTCCCTAACACTATTTGCTTATTTTGCCTTTGGTTTTCAGATGATGCTGATTTGTGATATCACATTCATCTTTGGGACATTTATCATTCTGCCCTTCATGTCCAGAGACATGAATCCCCTCTCTTCAACCATCTTCCATCTGCTCAGGACAGACCAACGCTATGTCTCACTCCTACAGTTGCTAATGCTTTAACTGGTTGTCTTTGACAATTTAGACAAGAGGGAGAAAGATTAACAAGCATTTAAATATTGTAACAGCAAACTTAGTATTCAGCTTTCTGTCACAGTGAACAGCAGTTGTGATGAAGATGGCATTACTATGACACAATTCCTTGTCCTGCTTTTTCAATTTTCATCAGAGGTGGGTAGAAGCCTGAAACAATGTAAGATTTCTTAGTCTGTATTCTGTGTTTTTCCATGTATCCTCACTGTATCTGTGACATAATGACCCGAGAGAAGAAATAATAGGATGCCTTCTTTCCATTGTTATGATGGAAAAACTTGAGGTGTATTGATTCTTTAAGTTGCCATGGACTCTATAAACATAATCTGTTCAACAGAACAAATGCTTACGCACAGTTCAGTAGTGCACATTAGGCAGCTGTGTTTCATCTCCATTGTCTCCCTGAGTCTCCTTTTTTTCCCCTTTTCTGTAGCTGCCTGCAGCTACTGCGAACTGGGTTCCTGGAACAGAAGCTAAGGGATGGATGGGGAAGCGGCGAAAAGAACAAGGGCTAGGACGATAGTTTACGAAAGTTTAATGGAGGTCTGACAATTCAGCAGTTTGGGTGAGCCCCTCCTCCCCAGACTCCTGGATGAGTTCCAGGAACTGATCTGGCTGTTGGGTGTTGGCTCCTCTGCTCGGGCAGCTGGGCAGGTCACCTGCTTAATTCTTAATTCGTAGACCTGGAGGAAAAATGAACTTCACTTTCACTCTGAGCACTCTACCCTAGGTGGAGCAGGATTCTGAATAGCACAGGAATCCCCGCTCAACAAAGGCTGGGAGAAGTTCACCTTGATCAATGTCAAGTTCCTATCATGTGGCAAGACACACTGTTATGGCTCTGTACACTTCTCCTCCTCTTCCCTGTTCTGTTTCTGTTTTATCTCCCTTAATAATGTAGTTATCAGGAATAAAACATAAACATAACAGGCCATAAATTCCAAAGTAACCCTCAAATGTGCAATTAATGAATGCACTGTCATCATTTGCTCATAAAAAGCACGTATACACATAATAAGTGCTTTGTCACAGAAACTTCATTTTGTAATACATAAAGACCCTTAGAGAAGCCACAACCAATCAAATTGCAGGCTTTAGAGCCCAGCCTCCTTATATACATCCTTAAAACACTTCTGTAGGTAAGGCTTAGAGAACTTTGTAGAAAGGAAGTAAAATTGTAAGAGCCAGAAAATAAGGAAGTTTGCTGTGAGATTGTATCTCGTAGTAATTCAAATGCTACAACCATAATAAGGTCAACATGACTAAATATGACCTGAACAAAGACAATAACCACTGACATGCTAAAGTACACAGGGAAAAGACCATAATGCCTCAATCCAACACCAATAATTACAGGCAATAAATGCTGAGCATGGGAAAAATATTCTTCCCCAGGAACAAGTATGCCAACTGGTTATCCAATACAAAACAATTAACTTGGAAAACATATACACAAGGAACATTATAATACTGAACAGGTTTTACTTAAGAAAATATATGTCTTAACATATTTATATGTAAAAAATTTTAGTGAAAAAAGAGGCCATAATTTCAAACGATAGGAAGAAGGAGTATACAAAAGGATTTGGAGGGAGGAAAGTGAGAGGTGATATAATTTTAAAACCTAAAAGATTAAAAACACAAAGCACCATAATCTCCTACGACTTTCCATTGTTACACAACTTTGATGTTGTTACTCAGAAGGTAATTCACACTCTGAGTGCCTAGGTGTGGCTCATCATTTCAAGGCATCACTCTAATGATCAGGGCTCCCAGGTTTTTGTCTTGAGTGAACACACTTTCATCCATATTGCTTTGCACTTGTCATGATAATTTACATGTCATGAAGTTTACAACTTCAGTGTTGGTTAATCTGCGCTGTCACTGTGTTATCTGGCAGCAGAAAAGTCAATACTCCATGACTTACACATAGATCCTATAGCTGCAAAGTGAAAATAACCGGAAAACCTTGTAAATCAGACATGATTGTTATAATTAGACACTGCACAAGTGAGGAGCTTACAAGGTGTTGGAACGATGCCTCCCATGTGGGGAGTGCGCAGCTCTGGATCCCGGAGCGACACCTCACAATGAGAACGTGCATTCTCAATTTTATGAAATGATATAGAAAACCACCTCCAGCTTTATCAAGAGGGAGCTCATATGCATGTGCATATCTGCTTGTGTATGTAATTTGTATTTATGTCATGTAATAGGATTTAACACTATGCGTATTAAGTAAATATCAATTTGTAAGTGTGGTCATTCAACACAGTCATGAGCAAGTAACCTTTCTTAAGGTCAGAATCTGTTTTAATTCATTGTTTATTGTACTTTTACTGTAAATGTGTGCCTTACCTGCATGTATGAGAACCATGGGTGTGCTTCTTACATGCAGAGGGCAGAAAATGGTGTAATATCCCCTGAAACAGGAGTCACAGACAGTTTTAAACTAAAATATGTCTGCTTGAGATTGAGCCTGAGTCCTCTGCAGGATCATGTACTCTTAACCATCTCTCCAGGCCTAATAACTTGTTTTTAAAGTTAATATATGAATATTTTTGAAATATTAATTTTAAATTGGAGAGCATATAGCAAAATGTATAGTGTATATAGACCCCATCTCTCATTTTTCTGTTTTCTGTGAGTTTTATACAGTTAAGGATAGCAGAAATCTTTACTGTACATTTCTTTATGCTTTTATAATTTATGCTAATAAAAACTTTACAACAGTGATATTAAATTGCTAATTTATTATTAGTGATTTGAGCTACAAGTCAAAGCCTCATAGATAGTCAGCAAATGTGAGAGCCAGAATTTGAACTCAAACATGACCTCTGTGCCAGTTACTCCAGTGTTTGCTTCTGGTCTATTTCATTTTATGTATTTTGGTAAATAAATATAAATAAATATTAGAAAGCATACTCTCATGACCCCTTGAAGAAAGTTCCCAGAATTTTATTTAACCATCTGACTACTTAGTAAATTTATCTCTGCTCTGAGAGCAAGACTATTTTGATAAACAAAAGTCAAATTACCATATATGAGTTAAACCACATTTCACACATGGTATTTTAAAAGATTATATACATTGATCTGATGCACAAAGATATATGTGGATAAATGCAAACACATATCATAAATTGATTAAATTTGTCAAAAAATATTTTGTGATATTTTATAGTAGTTGTAGAGTCCTGTGAATTCAGATCTACCCTTGTCTACACAGGGAGTTTCAGGCCAAACAGTCCTACACAGGAGAGGAAAAGTGTTGGTACATATATTAGAACATCTTGTCCCTGCGAAAAGGATTTGTTTGTCATTTCTGTTGCACTTTTTCTGAGAAATTAGTGTCTGTCTAAGCTAAGCCTCCTCTATCAGGCCTTAGTAATCTGTAGTTCCTGGTAGGGCCACTGGCATTCCTCTTACGCTGCTTGAAGGGACATTGCTTTTTCAAGAGTTGTCAGGGCATGTTCTTGTAAACATCTCAGTGTGGTAGAAAGGGAGAAGTACAATTTCAAGTCTCCTACTTAGTGTTGGTCTTGGCTTATTTTACCATTAAAACAGAAAACCATAAACTTACTGAAAGGCTGGGACTGAAGATGGCCCCATCTGTCCAGCAACAATCAGATTCGTTTCCCCAGAAGAGTGCTGCACTGTGAAGCTTTCCATTGTACCCAGGGACATGAAGGACAGGAGCCCAGTGGAACCAAGGCTCTGTTTATAAGACACTCTTGACAGTGCTTAAAGTGACATCCTGGTAAAGAAAGCAGAGTCACGGCAAGGGGGAGTGTAGCACATGAAAGGGAGTAAAAAGGAAGCCCCGGAGACATAGACGTTCTGGGCGCCCAATCAGATAACGGGCAGGGGTAGAACCCTATAGCTTAATGAGCATCTGAAGGCTTTATCAGGGAGTCACCGGCAACGTTACATTGCTTCAGCAGTTACTTAAATATGTTATGGCTTTGAGTTTGAGGGCTTTTCCTTTTGCTCAAATTTATAAATATAGTCTAAAATTTTGAAAATGTCCCTGAAAACCAGGTACAATTCAGACAAATGTCATATCTCAAGTCTCATTAGTAGCAGAATTTCTGACATACCACATCTGAGATATAATATTATAAAATCAACTCTTAGTAGATAAAAATGAGACAGGAGCTCACCACTGGTTTAATAACATGTGGTATTCTGCCAGACAGATTCTTTGCTGGACTAGAATGTAGGCAGGAAATAAGTGTGAACAGGAGTCCAGAGCTTTGGCTTGATGTGAGACCGTCATAGCTCATGCCTGGGAGGCTATAGCATCATTACCAAGATGATATTGAGGTTCAACAGGGGCAGAGAAATCCTGGAGAGGTATGCAGAGTGGATGTATAGACATAAAATACCTATAGCTATGATCAGAAGAAATACTAGTCAGAATTCTCTGGGGCTCAGGAAGATAGACATTTCAAATTGGTTGTCAGTGCAGTGCAGTTTAGGGTGATAGGAAACTTTGTGTACCGTGTTTTGTTATCAGAAAGTTAAATGGAATCACACATAGCAGATGTTTACAGTTCAGAATACATTTGACTCTTCTATTTCCCTATGAACAATTCCATTCTCAGTGCATTTTCTATTTCTGCAAGAAATTCAGGGGCTATTAACTGATTTACACCTGCTTTCTCGGAGCAAAGCAGCTTGGAAAGAAAACCTCTACGCCAAACATGCTCTGTCAGCTCTACCAAAGTATTGTTTACACAAATAAACTACCATGTGCTGAAGCAATTCCCAGCCATGCTGCTGAAGTCACTCTAAGAGAGGACATACAGTCATTTCCATCCAGATAGATGTGCATTAATAGTAATCGTCTTGTGAAGATTAAACTCTTCAGAGCTGCAGGGTGCTTCCTAACAGGGTAAGTAATCCGACTGACACTCTGTAAAAAAAAAAATAAAGTGTTGCTGGAAGCAGGAAAATCTCAGGATGCATTAGCTCCCATTAAATCTTTGGCTCTTTCTGTTTCTTTTTTACCTCATTAATCCAGTTAGCTTCCATTGTCTCCAGATCATCCTTGCTTTAATGATCCTATTTTCTCATTCATCTGATTGGTCTAGAAGGCTTATCTGATCCAGCACTAATTTGCAGAGACAGAGTGTTAAGTCCTTTGGAGGATGGATGCAGTAAGGAGTTCACGACCAAGAAGAATATATATGTAGTTCATCTAGAAAGAAAAGCTTACACAGTTTTAAGACAGGAGAGACTGACTTGGTGACATCTATAAAAGATCCCATGCATAAAATATTAAAATTTGAATAGGAAAAAAAACCCTGCCCAATCTAGCTCAACTCATGTGGTCTGGTTTAGCCTTCATTGGTTTTTTTTTTTTTTTTTTTTTTTTTTTTTTTTTTTTTTTTTTTTTTTTTTTTTTTTTTTGGATTATTTCAAAGGACTTTTCTGCATCTAATGAAATGACCATGTGTTTTTGCTGTTGTTGTTATTTTTGTTTTTATTTGTTTTGGTTTTTTTGTTTTTTGTTTTCTTATTTGTTTATTCCAGTTTGTTTTTATGGTGGACAAAATTTACTGATTTTTATATATTGAACCATCCTTGCTTCTCTGACATAAAGCCTACTTAATGGTGTATTCTTGGATTGGATTTAGGCTCCGAATATTCTGTTGAGTTTTTTCTTCTTTTTTTTTTCGTATTTATGTTCATGAGAAAAAATGCGCTGTAATTCTCTTTCTTTACAGAGTCTTTATGTGGTTTGGCTCTCTTCTCTCTCACTTTCACTCTCTCTCTCTCTTGCTCTCTCTCTCTCTCTCTCTCTCTCTCTCTCTCTCTCTCTCTCTCTGTGTGCGTGCGCTTCACTTCTCTTGATTTTGTGGTGTAAATATATTTGCTTCCTATCTGTTCATGTGTGTAATTCATCTCCTTAAGTTGGAGTTTTCTTTCTTTTTTATTTTCTTTTTTTCATTTTTTAATTTTCTATATTCTTTGTTTCTGAATGCTTTCCCTTTTCCCAGTTCCCCCCTCACCATATGTCCCCTAAGTCCCCTTCCCTCCGCCCTTTCCCCAATCACCCCTCTCCCATTTCTCTTTTCTGGTACTCCTCTACGATACTGGATCAAGTCTTTTCAGGACCTAGGCCCTTTCCTCCCTTCTTCTTGGAAATCATATGATTAGCTAATTGTGCCTAGAGTATCAGAGCTTCTGGGCTAATTAATATCCACTTATCAGTGATTGGATTTCATGTGTATTCTTTTGTGATTGGGATAGCTCACTTAGGATGATATTTTCTAGTTCCAACCATTTGCCTACAAATTTCATGAATTCATTGTTTTTCATTGCTGAGTAGTAT
>BDUI01000823.1:155478-178798 GCA_002335545.1 Apodemus speciosus
ACTGATTTCCATAGTGGTTGTACCATCTTGCAATCCCACCAGCAGTGGAGGAGTGTTCCTCTTTCTCCACACCCTCGCCAACACCTGCTATCTCCTGAGTGTTTAAACTTAGCCATTCTCACTGGTGTGAGGTGAAATCTCAGGGATGTTTTGATTTGCATTTCCCTAATGACTAATAATGTTGAACATTTCTTAAGGTGCTTCTCAGCCATCCGAATTTCCTCAGGGGAAAATTCTTTGTTTAGCTCTGTACCTGGAGTTTTCAATCTAGCACATTCTACAGGGCTGGACTGACAGACTATTTGTTTTAAATTTTATTTTATCATAGCCTATTTTGTCTTCTCCCTATATGATGATTGAATGCTTCGCTGAGTATAGTAATCTGTGCTGTAATCTTCGGTTTATTCGTATGTAGTACATCTTTCAAGGACCTTCTGGCTTTTAGAGTCTCTATTGAGAAATCAGGTATACTTTTTACAGTTCAGTCATTATATGTTACCTAGGTTTTTTCTCCTTGTAACTTTTAACATTTTTTCTTTGTTCTGTATATTTAGTGTATTGATTATTATGGAGTGAGAGGATTTTCTTTTCTAGTCCAATCTATTTGGTGTTCAGTGTGCTTCCTGAATCTTTGTAGGCATCTTCTTTAGGTTAGGAAATTTTTGTTCTATAATTTTGTTGAAAACATTTTTCTGGCACTTTGATCTGGGTTTTTTCTCCTTCCTTTAAACACTTTATTCTTAGGTCTGGTCCTTTCACAGTGTGCCAGATTTTCTAGATGTTTTGTATCAAGAGTCTTTCAGATTTTATACTTTCTTTGACCAGTGTATCCATTTCTACTATCATACCTTCAGCAACTGAGATTCTCCTTTCCATGTCTTGTATTTTGCTGATGAAGTTTGCCTCTGTATTGTCTCTTTGAGTTCCTAAATTTTTCATTTCCAGAATTCCCTCACTTTGTGTCTTCTTTATCATCTCTACTTCTAATTTTAGGTTTTGAGAAGTTTTATTTGTTTTCTTATACTGTTCGTTTGCATTTTCTTGGATTTCTTTAAAGGATTTATTAGTGTCCCCTTTAAGTACCACGCTTATATTTATAAAGGTTGTTTTCAAGTCTTTTTTCTTATGCTTCAACTATGTGGGTACATCCACACCCTGCTGTTGTAGGATAGCTGAGTTCTAGTGGAGACATTGTTGTCCTGGGTATTATTGATTTCATTTTTTTGCTGATGTGTTCACATCTGCATTTGAAATGATTAACATTCTAGATGCAGATTTCTCGATTTGTCTTTATTGACTGATTATTGTTTTTTCCTTGTTTTCTGTTTCCTTTCTAGATTTTCAGAGTTGCAATGGCCATGTGTTCCCCTGTTTTCCTAGCCTGTTTGGCATGTATGTTCACAAGGAATGGCTGTTGTTACTGGAAGCTGAGTAATTGAGTTGAGGGAAGTAGGGTTGGAAGAGAAGGTCTTTGTGATCCATTGGTGATGAAATCAGAGAAGAAAGGATGCCCCACCAGATTTTTAGCTACAGTTCTAGGAATAGAACTGGAGGTGGAAGGTAAATTGAAGCCTCCTTAAGAGAGTTGTAAGTTGGCCTCCGGTCTTCTTGTTCCTTAGACAGGATGGCTTTTGTCTTACCTAGGGTGCTTGGGTCTGGGTAAGCAGAGAGACAGAGAAAGACTGAGAGCACAGTACCACTTTTTTCCCTGGCAGGCATGGCCCACCTTCAATATATTTTAATAGAAATAAAAACAGAGCATTGATTTCTGATTTTCTATGTTATTTAGCTTTCCATATTATTTATATTTTAGTGTTACTATATTTCTGATTTTCCTACTTTAATTTTGTGGTTGTATATATTCATAGATGCCTTTTTGAATGCAAGGAATAACAAAGGAAGTTGAAGAAATGTATCATGAGATGTAATATTCGGAGAAATAATTGGAGAATATATTATATTGTCAACATTTAGCCATTATAATCAACTTTAATCATCAAAGCTGCCTTGGAGTCTTTAGTATTTTAACATTAATTTCAAAATAATTTATTCTATTATTACACTGACTTTCACTCTGATGTAAATGAACTTAATAAGATGAAGCACAAATGTAATGTTAGAGCAGAAACATAATAGAAATTGGAACCCAATGAGTATACTAGAAAGCAGAGTCTTTTTGGCTGGCTTCTATGGAGAGATTATCATTTTCTTTAGTACATATCACAGGCTTGTCACTTCAGCAAAAAGAAAGATAAAAATTCTAATCTAATGAAATACTTTTGCATTTCACTGATAGCTTATGCTTGAGTTTATTTGCATTGGAAATGAGTTGTTCTGAAGGCACTGGCAGTAAAGGGTTAAACATGCAACTGGGAATGTCTATGCATGAGCACACACACTACTCTTTTTCCACACAGCCTTGATTTCATGGAAATTTCTCTGACTGCACCCCCATTTTTCAATTAAACATGAAGTCATTATCTTTGCTTAATCCCAATTTCAGACAACTTTAAGTATTTTCAGTTCATTATTGTCATTAACTATGATCTGCATTAGGAAATAAAGTAAGAAATTGAATGTGCCCATTTAACTCTTGAATCCCAAATAAATGCTTGTTGGTGCTGCAACAATCTAAATGATTAGATTATAAAATGATTGAAAAATCACTTTATAGATTAGATTGGAAATGATTAGGTTATAAAATTACAGCTCTAAATCTGAGCTGATGTATAAGGTGCATTGTAATGTTAATTGGTCTCTGGACATTCCTCAGTCTCACTTTTATTCCCAGTCACAAAAATTTCTAATAGCCTCTGTTAACTATAATATAAAACAACCCATCAAATAAATGAAATATAGTGTTTGGCTATCTTCTAATACACAAAAACTTAGTAATAGGGCCATTAAATACCCTATAATATCATTGGTCTAGATACTGTAAGTTCGTTGTATGATTTTACCTATTCATTATTTTCTTGTACATTCATTATAAAACATGTACCTTACTCAAGTGGGTTTTATGCCTTTCACTATTTGACTCTGTCACCTCGAAGTAGTGTGAGGGGGCTTTGACAGTTTGTTCAGTTATTTAGAGCACTGGTAGTTCTTCCAGAAGATCCAGGTATGCAAATGGTGATTCAAAAACTTCCTTAACTTAAGGTCTAAAGAATCATCTGGATCCATGAATGTGAGCACTCATGTGGGAGGCAAAACATGCATACATGCAAAATAAATAATTATTTTTAAATTGCATGTAAATTCACACACACTCACATACATTTGTACATTACTATAGTCTAGGCTACTGAATGATTTTGTGACTTCCTGTTACTTGTTTCAAAATGCAACAGAATTAATATTACCTTTGAAATAGCATCACTGGTCCTGTATTTGATCTCCATTACTTCTGTGTTCAAAGTCCTTTAAAGAAGAATCAACTTTCATCCCTGTCTTATTCCTTCCTGACTCATATGATATATCGATCCCCCCCATCTCTCTATCCTCAATTCCAAATGCTGCATATGGGAATTATTTTTTCTCAGACATGTTCAACTACAATTCTTTCTGAAGTTAAACAGGAATTCCAAGGATTACAAAAATCTGTGTACACTTATAACATCAAAATATCTCACCAGAGCTTTAAAGCAGGACTTCTTTTTAGAGGCCATTTGATATATCATAGGATCTACACCCCAGTTACCATCACTCCAACTATCCTTGTTTGTAGGTGGTAATTAAGGCTATTCAATAAGATAGTTGAAGAAACTAGCAATAACCCTCTATAATGCCACATTTATTTTTGACAACAATATCTGTGATAGAAAGCCATTTCAAAGCCCTTCTCAGCTGTCAAAAACTTTCTTTTTATACTTCATTAGATATCATTAATAAACTATAACTCTTTGCATCAAGATAAAAATGTAGAGTACAGTTCTTCACCAAGTATCAGCCTTATAATTTGGACTGTTTCTCCTATATTGGACAGAAGTCAACTTGCATTAGAAAATGTGCTAATACCAAGAAGCATGCCACCAAGACAACAGAATAAAACTGTCCAGAGTGTGTCCTTCTACAGAAATATCAATTGAAACAACTATCCAGGCATGAAATATGTTCATAAGAACTAAGCAAAACAGGTGAGAGGTTATACCATCTAGATGTAGCACAGAATTAAGAAAAAGCACATTGAAAAGGGTAGGGAAGACAGATTATATTACCTGAGACATCTTTCGTTTATTTTCAGATACAATACATTTCTATAGACAGAAATGCCCTGCATGTAGGAAAAAGAAAGATAACAGAATTCAGACTTGGTTTACAATCAATAACCCTAGACATTCCTAATAATGATCAATGCCAGCTGGCCTACAACACTCCAAATCTCATTGCATTACCTACAGATAAAGCTTCCATAACTGCTATGGTTCAAATCTAGAGAATCTCCCATAGACTTGTGTTTTGAACTCTTGCTTCCATTTAGGAACAGTGTTGTGAAAGGCTGACAAACCTTTAGGAGGTAAGGCCTAAGCACAGGAAGTAGATCTCTCTTCGGAGCAGTTTCCTCTGATCTCAAGCCATTCATTTATTTCTACAGTGAAGTTCCTTAAACAACTCAGAATGTTTCATGAAATCCCCAAAACTCACCAGATTCAGTAGGTTCTCCTCTCCTATGACTAAATAGTAAAGACTACTGAATGGCATTCTTAGACAAGCCAAGCTGCAATGATGATGCTGAGAACACATCAGTTGCCTCAAAATAGCAGAAAGCAGCCAGCTGCCTGGAAGAGCATTAGACCAACTTGATAACTGGCAAAGGACACTCTCTAACTCTTTAAGCTTCAGGCAAGCTGTGCAGTACATTCCAGATTCCCAGCTTTTGTGCTGTTGTCTTAGCTGGAATAGGCTTCGATGTTGCAGCTGTCAAGTCATTTCTACTTCTGTATGTATCCTCTCACTCATATTCCTGTCAGTTCTGTACGCATCCTTTCACTCATATTCCTGTCAGTAACTCCAATAAAGCTAATTGGACTTTGGTGGGATCTGAATTTTGGTCTCTCATGGGTGAGTAGTATGTTGCCTTTCCCCCAGGAAGTCTTGTCACACAACAGCCCTGATGGCTGAATCTTTGAAGGTTACACCTATGTAACCTTCAATGGTGCTTGTCCTCATTTCTGCCTTGTGCTCCACTGTGATGTGCATAGCCAAGGTCACACATTCTGAATGCAGGGAACTAAGCAATGTCCCTAAACTTTCCCTGCTATGCTGGACTTAAACACATTGAACTGTTCTAGAATATGCCTTTCCCCTCTTCAGGTGTTTCTATTGGTATTGTAACAAGAAGACAAAAAGAAACTTGCATAGCCCCATCTTACAGCCAGCAGAGATCCTACTGCCTCACACTCCCTCTGAATTGTATAAATGAATAAAATATATGTTTGATAATGAAAGTGTAAATTCTAATGGGAAGTGCCACAGTTTAGAAATTGCTTTTCTAAACTGCATAAAAGTTTATCGAGATGTATAGACTTTGGATCTGGTTAAGTCTGGTATCTGATATTTTATGTTTGTAAGCCTTCTTTTTAAAATGATATAGTTTATTTTTAAGGAGATATACAATATAAAAAAGATGTAAGGTATGATATAAAAAATGTCAAATGAGCAAGAGGCACATTTGCTCAGTGGGTGAGAGGAGATATTAATTACTCTTGCAGATAACTTTAGTTGGTCTCCTAGCAGCCAAGTAAGGCAGCTTTCAAATGTCTACAACTGCAGTCCCATGTGCATCTGCACTCATCTCTGTGTAAATAAAAATACTAAAAATAAATCCTAAAGAGTGCCAAATGTTCAAGGAGTTGAGTAAAGTGAAGATTTTTCCATGTTCTTTTCCAGAGAGTGGTGGCAACAAAAGACACGTGCAGATTAAGATTAGCAGTGAAAACATGTCATAGGAATGTCAAAACTTAAAGTTGAAATAAGAAAAAAAGATAAAAAGAAACAAAGAGCATCATTGTATAAGCATGCTAGTTTATCAAGCAGGTACAACTTGGAAAAATATATATATCTAACAACATTGCACCTAACTATATAAAGCGAATGCTAAGATATTTTAAGAGAGTATAACTTAATACTTTTAGATGACTTACATGCATCAGTTGAGCAACAGTCAATTCCAAATACAAAACGAACAAGGAAACATTAGAATTAAACTACATTTATTGCCAAATGGTACTGAAAGACATGTATGTAATAGTTAACCCAATGTATGAAGTTTAGTAAATGAGAAATCACCCCATTAAGTAAATGAATGACAAAACCACAGTTATCACAATAGATATAGAAAATGTGTTCTACAAAATATCTTTTCATAAGTTACTGTCAGCGAAATTAGAGTAGAAGGCAGTCACATGTGAGAAAGGTCTCTTATGGCAAACTCAAAACTAAGATCCATGGTAGAAAGTTGAGTTTTTCTAAGATTAGGAGTAAGCCAAAGGTTTCTGCTCTTACATTCTGTTCAGCATAGTGTGTTTTAGCCATCCAAACTAAAAAGAAATGAATTTGACTCTGTGTTTAGATGAGATTCCATATAACCAGTAATTCAAATTCACAGATTACCAAATTGACCATAAGYTACCAGTGTTTCTCAGGTTATCAACCTGAAAAAGAAATCAAGTTTAAAAAAAAAAATCAACTTGGTTTGGTTTAATTTCAAATACTTAGAAAATATGTCTAAAGGAGAGAAAAATCTTATTCCCTGAAACCTATGTAGTATTAATAAAAAAAAAAACAATAGAAGCAGAATGAAACATTATATCTTGCTCAGTACTTTGTTTCTTTTGTTATTTGAGAATGTTATATATACAAATAATGTGTTTTGCACAAAACCGTCCCTTTTATTCCTCCTCTGCCCCCTGCAAGGAAGGGATTCCTTCCAACGTGCTATGCTTTTAAAGTCCATTAGTGCCTTGTGGTGCTTCCAGAATGTACAGAATGTACATGAGGACCATCTACTGAAGAAAGGACAACTTCTCAAAAGCCAACTACCTGAATAAAGTTCACTCTGCTTCTCACAAGCAGCCAACAATGGCCAATATCGCATCAGGCAGGGCTGGGACTTCATGCCTTTATGTTTAAGAGCTTGAACAACAACTTTTGAAATATCTGAAGTAGTGAAAGCAATCTATACATTCAAGGCAATCAAAATTTCAGTGATAAATCTCAAATGGTGGTAAAATTTCCAGGCATGAAAATCTTTGTCTGTTTGTGTATATGGGAACGCCATTCATGGTAGTCAAGAAATTGCATCAATCTCAATGCTCATCCAGAAGTAAATGGAAGAAAAAAGATGTGAGGTGTACGTCCAACATTCTACCACTCAGTTTCTGAGAAAAGGAAAGCTAATCATTTGTAAACACATGTGTGCATAAACAGAAAAATCACTGTATTCAGAAAATGAACCTGGTATCAAAGGTTAATGATGGTTACCTCAGTAGTGCCCTGTCTGGGTGTAGAGTCAACAGAAAAAGAGTCTGCCTCCAGAATGCTGGGATTAAAGGTGTATGCCCCCCTTCCAAGTCTAGAATTTTATGTGGCAAATTAGAGAGATAAATTACTTAAGGAAGTTAATTACTTTAGGAATGAATACAAATATTATATGAGTAAGTAAATAAAACTCATTGTTTAAAATATTTTTATTTACTAATTCCAAATAATAAATCATTCTTTTAAAATATGTATTAAATTGAAATGAAAAATATTATCATAAAAATAGAATTCCCAGAAATTATTCAAACAAGGTTCATTRTACCAGACTTAGTTCTGAAAGTGTGAAAGACAAATAATATCCTTCTGTCTAACTCTTGGTTCCTCGAAGTCTAGACTGACTTACCCCGATAAATAGAAATTGCAATTGGGTGAATGGGAAAGAATTATTATATGAAGTAAACATGGCTTATCTTTAGGATTTCTTTTTTGAACAGAGTTCAGTCCTGTTCCTCTTCAAATCTTTTCTGAGCAGAGGTGTGTTGAAACGCAGAGTTAAGCAATAACACACAATTGGGCAGTTAGAGCCCTTGTAGGACATATTTCATAATACTATTGGGAAAAGCAGTTTTATGCTTTGGAAACACAATACTGACAGAATGTGAACTGAAGAAGTTCAGGTTCTTAGTGTGTTTGCGTGTGTGTGTGTGTGTGTGTGTGTGTGTGTGTGTGTGTGTGTGTGTGTATGGTCAGGGTAGTTGATAATGAGAACAAGAAATTGAAAGTAAGGAGGAACTTGAAACATCTAGAGAACCCCAAGACAGCATATATTTATTTTGATTTAAACATTCCATAATATGTATAGATACCAAAACATTACATAGCAGCCTGTTGATGTGTATTGTTCTTCTGTATCCATGAGAAGATAAACTTTTTTTATTTTTTTGGTTTTTTTTTAGACAGGGTTTCTCTGTGTAGTCCTGGCTATCCTGGAACTCACTCTGTAGACCAGGCCAGCCTCGAACTCAGAAATCCGCCTGCCTCTGCCTYCCAAGTGCTGGGATTAAAGGCATGTGCCACCACTGCCCAGCTGAGAAGATAAACTTTAAGCAACAACAACAACAAAAAAGAACTTCAGGAAATTCAATTATTCAAGGATAACTGAAAAGAACATATCATGTAAGTAAACTGCTAGTCTTGATTTTAAGGATCCTAAGAGGTTATAGAGAAGAGGTGATTTTGTGCCAATTTCAAGGAATGAGTTGTTTTGTACACTGGTGTCTAACAATGGATACAAAGACAGCCTGTAGTCATCCACCAGGAGTTCTTTGACTTCTCTTATTTTCCACTTTGACAGAATGCTGCAGGGAGTCTTTGAAGCCTAATGTAACTCATCAGTAACTGATGTCACAGCGTGGTTAGGGATATGCATTTGTTGGTCCAATTAGCTAATTTAGATGACATAATTTATAGCATAAATAAATAATAGTCACAAAACAGATGTGTGCTCAACTGAGGCTCTATTTTTCTGACATGTTAATTTTCTTTATGAGCTCCCATTTCTCTTTGGCAGTGAAAACTTTCATTTTAACATCTTTGGGTACAGTCAGTCAGATCTGGCACTATTCCTATTTATTATCAAATTAAATTACATTGCTTTTTTCATGCACTGCCTAGGTTTAAGCTGCCACCACTTTGCTACTTCTTCCTTTCCTTCTAGATTTTCTAGCACATACGCAGAAAGGAGAGGAGTGTGAACTGGGTTGGCTTGAGTGTAAATGAACTCTTTTATTGACTTAGGGAAGTATCTCAAATACAGTTACAGACAACATGAGTAGGTAAGGCTATCTGAAAGTACTGGGAGACTGGATTTAGAGGAATGTCCATATAGTAAGCCTTCAATACTTGAGCTTCTTGACAAAGTAGCACAGACAGCCTGAACCTCTGGCTCAGCTACCCACTGAGTTCCTGTAACATCCTGGCACATACGACACCTTCCAGGGATGGCAACCTGTCCTCTCTCCATGCTCAGAGAAGGTTTCTGTTTTTTTCAGACTCTGATATTGGTTATTTCCCTTTCTTGAGTGTCATACAGGAAGTTGTCAGGCCAGCTAATTTTTCTTTCATAGTTTGTCAAATTCTGTGCCTCACTTTGAGTCCTGGTAATAGAACTAGAAATAGAATAAGGAAAAGGAAGCGGATATAATGGAAGTGAAGATTGGTAGAGCCAAACACCCAGGTTTTCTACTGTCTGATTGAGTAACTCAGCATTAGGGTTTTGAGTCCAGGCTGATGGTATAAGCATTTGAAGCCAGAGCCTTTACTGTCACATTCAAATGAAGCCTCAGGTATCATGAGAAAAACTTTGCATTATGTAACCTTTGTAAACACTTTAAACACATGAAAAGAATATTCTTAAGGAACTATATAATCTAGAAGACATAGCAAGCTCAGCTGTACTCAGTGGTCATTGTCACTATCTCTCCCTACAAAGCATGATGATATCTATTCGCAATAGATGATGTCAATTGAATCTTCCAATTTTTTCCCTCTATTTTTCGTGTTTTCTGTTGCATGATAAAAAAGTGAATTGGATATATCTTGAAATAACATTTAAAATCATTTTCATAGAAATGACTAGATATCTAAGCATCATTTCATAATTTTAACTTGACTATGTAGGTTACACTTGGACAAACTATCAACAAGAGAAACCATGGGTGCCCAAATAAAGATTGGACATCTTGCTTCTTTCATTGTTTGAGGATCAGTGATAGGGAAATCCTGTGCAAATGCTCTAGTTATTTCTGACATGAAATCTAGATGGTCTGGTGACTGTGTTGTAGCAAACATATTGAATGACAAAGAAATGTGCTCTTTTTTACTGAGTGCCATTTTCAAAATGAGCAGATGTCCTGCTCATAAAGCAGTAAACCATGATTTAAGATGATTTTTGCTAATAAACTTTAGGATCTTTGTATTATATACTATTCATATGTCACCTGATAATTCCCTCAAAGGCTGTGGTAAAAACTACTGTTTAGGGGTAGAAATATGTGCAGGTTTACTGAATTACAATCCTACTTTAATAGAGGTAATAGAAAAAGTGTCTACAGCTTTGTCCCCAGGCCACTGACACTATCTCTAAAACTGGAAAGCAGGTCCTTTATAACTGTAAGAGTATCTATTTGATAGAGAGTTCAGGCACAAGATTTGTTTAGCTCCTGGAAACTCTGACCACAAAATCCATTAATTATTCCACCTTGATCCTTTAACAAAATCTTTTTTTATCTTATTTGGTCAAGAGTTTATAGCTGGGTCAGATGTGAAGAAATGACTCAGTTACAAGAAATTTCAAATTTAGAGCTATTATATCATCTAAATTAAAATGTGTAACTTTAAAAAAGTATTTTTAGTTTTATTTTTCATGTGCAGCTGTCTGAGTATGAGGGGCCACTATGTTCTTGAATGGAGTTCCCATGAAAGTGATAAGAAGACATTAGATTCACAGAGCTGGAGTAACATGTGACTGTGGGGTGTCCAGGATGGGTGCTGAGAAAGAGTCTCAGGTCTTCTGGATGAGCTGCAAATGTTCTTTACAGAGAAGTCATCTTTCCAGTCCCAAAAATGTATCTAAATAGCTTAGCAAGCTTTTATAATACTTAAATGGTTTATGCTCAAATGGAGAGGAGTAAGAAACCAAAATTTGACATTGTTTGTCATTACCATTTCAGAATCTAGCCAAGCCATCATTACTTTTCTTGTAACCAAATTTTGGGATCGGTTATGAAGATGTTGCTCCTTCCCGTGTTATGGTAATTGAAAAGGTCATTATGACAGAGAATGCTCATTAGTGCTCATTTTCTGTAGCCCTTTCTTCATGATAGAATCCTCATAAAATATAGCTACTTTAAGTGAGGCTTTGAATTGTCATGGCAAAATACTTGAAAAATTGACTTAAGGAAGAAAGAGTTTTTTCCTCAGTTATAAAAGATTGTCATTTGGTTTTATGTGAGTAAGGCAAGGATTAGGGTGACTGGGGACTCTTCAGTTCATGGCAATGAATATCGAGGAGTGAGGGAGGGACTAGGGACTAGGAATAATCTTCATAACAAGCCACAGATGACTCATGTCCTCCAAGTAAACCCGAACTCAAAGACTTTTTAATCATCTCTCAAAATAGAGTTACCAGTCAGCCATCAAGCATTAAATTCACCAGCCTAGGGGAAGTTATCTATACGCAAAACAGAACAGCCAAAAGGCATACACTTGAAGACTTCTGTCTCCACTCCTCTATTCTGCTAATAAAGTGAATTGTAACCTACAGGAGAGGAGAATATGAGGTAAGTACTATTTCTAGGTCCTACTCTTGAATTGAATAAGTATATATACTCATTCTTGCTCTTTCCTCTCTACTTAGAATGTAGATTACAAAGGTTGGAACTGACAAAATAATTAAAGAACATGGGATGGGATTCACATGTTGAGGATGGCAGAGTAATGAATCAGAAAGAGCTTGTGACACTGACAACTCACAGGAAGCCCCAACATGTCTTCCTAATATCATCATAGGAATCTTATCATTTGAATATGAAGAAGAAAGGGAGCAGATGCAGGTATTAAACTATGCAGTCAATTAACTATGCAATGACCAATTAAAGAATAAGAAATCTAAATGAATAAATTCTTTATTATTAATTTCATATAACACTGGTTAAGCATAGGAGACTGGTTGTATTAGGGTTATCTAAAATAACAGAACATAAGAATATGTGTACATGTATGTGTATATATGTATATATGTATATGTTCATATATATGCATATGTATATGTTTATATACATATATATGCATATAAGACAGCTATATATCTTTGATTTTTTTAGAGTAGGTTGTAGGCTGTAGCCTGGGTAGTCCAAACAATGGTTATCTCATGACAGAAATGCCAAGAATCCCATAGATGTTTTAATACAGGATGTCTCTTGAGCCCCAATCTGGTCCTGGAGTCCCAGAGGACATTTCAAGAGCTGCTGTCCTTCAGTCTATTTTGGAATCCCAAAGAAGCAGTTTCTAATATGAGGAAAGTTATATCTCAGCAGCAGGCTACATGAAATTCTTAGAAAAAGACAAAGACCATGTTTCCTTCTTCTAAGTCCTTTTGTTGGCTGCACCAGGCATTGTGGTCTATATTTAGGGTGATTCTATTCATCTCAAATTGTCCCATCAAAATTTACCCTCACTAGCACACCCGATTGGGTGGATTTTGTTTGAGTCCACATGTAATCAGGTCGACAATCAACATTAACAATCTCCATGATTAAAAAAGTATATTAGCCATGCCTTGTATTAAAGTCCTTTGATGTTACCCACTCAGGTAGGTGAGGCAGTCAAGTTACAAGTTTGAAATGTGCTTATGCTATAAAGTGATAACAAAATCAACCTGGAGGACATAGTGATATCCTGCCTCAAAATAATAACTAAAAACAGAGTTAAGTGTTAATAGCGATTGCATGGTATGCATGAAGCCTTGTGTTTCATACTAAGAAGATGAAGAAAGAAAGGGAAAGAGAATAGATAGACATAGGAAAATAAGGGTAGGGGAAAGGAAGGAAGAGAAAGAAGAGGGGAGGAAAGAAAAACAGAAATAGAAAAAATATTTTCAGTTGCTTTATGAAACTTATTAAGGAATCTAAATGACTATATAAAGGACTCCTAATGTGCCAAGTAAGAGTCTTTCTTTAATAAAAGGCAGCTTCTCATTTACATGCTAATGATATTTCATTGCTAATGCATTATCTTATATTTATTTATTTATTTATTTTTATTATTGGATATTTTACTTACTTACATTTCCAATATCCTCCCCTTTCTCCATTTCTTCTCCAGAAACCACCTATACCATCCCCCTCCCCCTGCTTCTATGAGGGTGCTCCCCTACCCACCCACTACCACCTCCCTGTCCTGATATTCCCCTTTACTGGGGCATCGAACCTTCACAGGACCAAGGGACTGTCCTCCCTTTGATGCCCAACAAAACCATTCTCTGCTACATATGCAGTTGGTGAAATGGTCCCTCTATGTGTACTTTTTGGTTGGCGGTTTAGTCCCTGGGAGGTCTAGGGGGTCTGGTTGTTTGACATTGCTGTTCTTCTTATTTTTAAAGAGAAATTGAGGACTGAGGTATGAGATTGTTGATGTTTCCTACCTATGACTTACATTGACGTGTTTCTTGCTTTCTTAAATACTATTGTTTCTGATCTGCAACATGAAGCCTTTACTTGAAAATTTGTGTTCATGATATTCTATGCAGAATCCAAAAAATCTTGACAACAACTGATGATATAGCTATACACCAGAAGAAATATTCTACTAGAAAGTCTTATACTGGCAATGGAGATAGTTGGAGTAATCACAGTGGCTCACTCTGATATGACGGGAGTAGTACTAACTTTATTTTTTCTTTCACATACTGATTATATCAATCTCTGTGGTGATTAGTAAAAGCAAAGACTCATTTCATGATTGATTATACCTCATCATTCAGTAAAACTCTTGAGCTTATCAAAAGAAAACTTAATAATGAATTATTCCATGAAAACTTTTACTTAGTTTAGAAACTCCCATGATTTATAAGTCATAAAGGAGTAAGATAGACCATGATAACTTTTGATAATATGACAAATTACAGAAGCATCATATCCCCTAACTATTTGTTTTCTTATGGTTAGATTTCTCAGTTGACTCATATATTCTTATCTTACACAGCTTAGAATATTTTTTATCTAAGGTACACACCACTAACTAAACCTTTATTTTCTATACCTTTAAGAGTTTACGTAAATTAGTATTATTAGAATCCTGCACTTCTAACCTAATACCTGTTTCATTTTTTTGTCTTAACTGACAATTTGACATACATTTGTAATTCACAGAGATATAAACTAGTTGTTCCAAAGCCAAGTGGACTATTACATTTCACTTTCTCCTACATGTTAAGTCTCATAACTAATCTGTATAATGATTATATTAAGGTTGCATACAGAACAAAGAAAATTTAATATCTAATGTATTAAAATTTGTTTAAAAATCTACTTTGTATTTATTTCTTTTTTTTAAAAAAAATACATACTGCAGAGGGATAAAAGTGTTAGACCATCTAGATTGGTAACCTCTACCTAAACCCTTAAGCCCCTGGGTAATCACTGCCACATTTGGCTTAAGAATAAACAATTTACTATCAGAAGGTTCTGTTTTGTGTGAGAGGCTGAGAAACTAACAATGTTACAGGGCAGCAATTATGTTACACATGGATAGATGAGAGAAGCCATATACTACTAAGAATGTGAAAAGTGGCAGAGCTTTCTAAGGTAGATGTTGGTCTATGTGGGGGTTATTCTATTGTTATGTGTACTTGAGTGAGTTAGGAAACGACCTTTAAGCTTATCCCTGGGAAAAAGGAGGCTAAGGGTTGGGAGTTTGTGGTTTGTGCTGGTTACTCTGTGAGTTGGAAATCAGTCTGGGCTACATGAGATCCTTTCTCAAAAGAGGAATGAAACATCTTTGATGAATTGTTTTCACTACTTGTTATAGTTTAGTAAACTTACACAGTCATTGTGTAATTTTTTAAAGCCCCATCATCACCATCAGAATGTTCCCAGTCCTTTCCCTGTCTCGGGCTCTTCCCCATTGACAATTGCTGGACTGCCTTGAATCAGCCTCCTCAATTGTCAACTAAGAATTCTCTTTCTGTAATTACAACATTAAGATTAATTATTTCTAACTGCAATGTTTATGAAAGAAGTTTTATATTTTGTAATATAAATGCCCAAACTGTTTGCTTTTTCTTAAATTCTCCACCCAACTTTATTAATTAGATGTATTTACACTTGGAAATTAATGTTTCAAAATTGTTAACACTTATTTGGCCATTTAAAAAAAATGTCTGTTTTCTTTTCTATGGTTGAAAATATCAAACATAAATCCCAAAACAGGGGAATTTGAATGTCATGTGGAAAATATAAAACAAGATGAACCCAGATAATGATTAGGTAGGGGTGAAGTACGTGATGAGGGAGGCGTTCCTTTCTGTGGGACCATGCACACTCTCTACTTGGGACTTTACAGCAGGAAAGGGCCCATTTCATCACCATGGGAGTAAGAGAATGGTACAGAAGTACTTTTTCTTTAACAAAAAAAAAATGGTTTTCCGAAGCAGGCACCAGGATGGTGAGAAAATCCTCGGGCACAAGGGCTTCACACTGGGCCACAAGGTCAGAGGCTGTCTGGGAGACATTTACCACGTCTATGCAGGATGCCATCTTTAGCTGCTCCACAGCTTTTCTGGCCTGGGAGGTGCTGGTGGTACTGTCATTAGACATGCCTTACTTCAATCTGTGCTTCAACGTCATTGGTGACCTCAAAGCAGCCTTATCATTGAACAGTCCCGTCCTAGGATGGGTAGTAAGAACCCCATAGAAGTTAATGGAGATCCCAAACTACTTTTTAAAAAATGATCATTATGTTCACATCTTATGACTTTGGAGACATACAAAATGACACTTTGAAAATCAGTTCAACATTCAAAGGTTTCTCTCTCTATTTTTTTTTTTAATTAAACTGAAAGGCTCATGGTTAAAGGCCAGTGAAAATACAAAAACAAGATTAAGAAAAAGCTAACAGTTAAATTTCCTCTGAAATAAATATTTCATTGGAGGATGATATATGATAAAATCTGCACAATTTCTGAAATGTAAAAGACTCACAGGTTAGGACCCATCTTCTTTGCAATTCTATAATCAGCTCTTTGAAACATAAGAGATTGTGACATTCTTTCAAAGATTGTGAGGAGGCTGTTAGGAATTATCATTCAAAGTTGTTATCTTATTTTCCATAATTCATAACAAAATCACGTCTCCTATTATGAGAAGCTGCTTACTGCATGTAGCCTCTTCCATTTTTCACCTTCTTTACTCTGTTAATCAGGAAAGATGTGCCCTGCCAGAGCACCACAGGAGAAACCAAAGCCAGAACAGGATTTCTAAACTTGATTAGTTTCTGCAATTTATATTTCATCACGTACATACTGTCTTTAAATGGTTTGAGGACTGTGCATGTTTGAAATGAAATTTGCACATTTAACAACTGAAGAAGATCATTCATTTTTTAAAGAAATAATTCAGTCCTAATGAAGGATAGCAAGCAGACCAAGTGACTCCCTTCATTCAGCCCTTTTCCTCTTTTCAAATTGGCCCATTGTTCACAGTATCCTACAAAGAATACTTAACATCCAGCCAACAGTCAATCAAGAGAATTGCTTCGATTTTCACTGTGATTTTGCTTTGAACATTTTGTTTCACAAATTGCTACAATATGAGTATTAGACAAATTAAAGATAGATAAAATTGGCTATGAGGTACTGTTCTGTGAATCATTCTTTCATCATCTATCATTAAATATTGATCATGTCTTATAAAAAAGCTCTTATCACAACCATGAAAGGAGAATACCTTTCACAAGGTTTTATAAATAAGCACTTGAAACTAAAATGTTATGTAATATAGAATATAAATTATTTTACAGAAAGATAATCTTGCATGTAAATTCTTTAGTATAAACAGTTTAGTCCTGCACTTCCTAAGAATTAAAGAGTCACACAATCATAATTTTTACAAAGTCATTATGAGTATATTTTTTTTTCTCTTTATATATAGTGTCCCTTTAAGAATCTTCTTCACTGGGCTGGAGATATGGCTAAGCACTGACAGCTCTTCCAAAGGTCCTGAGTTCAATTCCCAGCAACCACATGGTGGCTCACAATCATCTGTAATGGAGTCTGATGCCTTCTTATGTTGTGTCTGAAGACAGCTGCAGTGTACTCATATAAATAAAATAAATCTTTAAAAAAGAATCTTCTGCATCCATTTGCCTAAGAATTTCATGGAAACATTGTTTTTAATAGCTGAATAATACTCCACTGTGTAAATGTATCACATTTTCTGTATCCATTCCTCTACTGAAGGACATCTGGATTCTTTCCAGCTTCTGGCTATTATAAATAAGGCTGTTATGAACATAGTGGAGAATGTGTCCTTATTACATGTTGGAGCATCTTCTGGGTATATGCACAGGAGTGGTATAACAGGGTCCTCCAGTACTATTATGCCCAATTTTCTGAGGAACTGCCAAGCTGATTTCTATAGTGGTTGTACCAGCTTCCAATCCCACCAGCAGTGGAGAAGTATTCTTTCTCCACATCCTCACGAGCATTTGCTGTCACCTGAGTTTTTGATCTTAGCCATTCTGACTGGTGTAAAGTGGAATCTCAGAGTTGTTTAGATTTGCATTTCCCTGAGGCAAATGGATGGAACTAGAAAATATCATCTTAAGTGAGGTAACCCAATCACAAAAGAATACACATGGTATGCACTCACTGAAAAGTGGATATTAGCCCCAAAGCTAGGAATACCCTAGATACAGTACACTGACCACATGAAGCTCAAGAAGAAGGAAGACCAAAGTATGGGTGCTTCGGTCCTTCTTAGAAGGGGTAACAAAATACTCATAGGAGCAAATACAGAGACAAAATGTGGAGCAGAGACTGAAGGAAAGGCCATTAAGAGACTGCCCCACCTGGGGATCCATCCCATATACACTCATGAAACACAGACACTATTGTGGATGCCAAGAAGTACATGCTGACAGGAGCCTGAAATACCTGTCTCCTAAGAGGCTCTGCCAGAACCCTGACATATACAGAGAAAGATGCTCACATCCAACCATTGAACTGATCACAGGGTCGCCAATGGAGAAGTTAGAGAAAGCACTGAAGGAGCTGAAGGGGTTTGCAACCTCATTGGAAGAACAATATCAACCAACCAATGGTCCCAGTGTCTAAACCACCAACCAAGGAGTACACATGGAGGGACCCATGGCTCCAGCTGTATATGTAGCAGAGGATGGCCTTGTTGTGTATCAATGGGAGAAGAGGTCCTTGGTCCAATGAACAGTGAAGCCACAATATCCCAATGTAGGAGAATTTGAGGATGGGGAGGCAGGAGTGGGTGGGTAGGTGGGGGCATACCCTCATAGAAGCAGCAGGAGGGCATATGGGATAGGAGGTTTCTGGTGGAGAAATCAGGAAAGGGGATAACATTTGGAATGTAAATAAATAAAATATCCAATAAAAAAGTCTCCAGCAGCACTGGCTAAATAGGCGTGAACAGACTTGTTTTATGATTCTCATGAAATGTCCTTAGTTTTCTATTAAAAATTAAAGAAAGTTATGTTCAAAATTGTCTTAGCAGTCTTTTTACTCTTACAATTTGAACTATCTTGTTTCTTGCCTTTGGAGCTGTTAGCATCACTGATAAGAGATGTAATACTATTGACACATGTTTGCCTTGGTAGGTGAGCTGGCATTGTCCTTTTATGGTGCTTAATGATGTGTTCTCTGCCTAATAGTTTTGGAAGATTTATTTTTATTTGTAATCATGTGTATGTCTCTGTATCTATGATAGGGGTCTAGGTTCCTGAATGCATTTGCCTATAGAGGCCAGAGAAAGGTTTGGAATTTTCTGGAGCTGTGGCAACTGTACTAGATGGCCACTATACCTTGAGCTTTCAATACTATCTTCTTTTTTGTATTCTGTAAATTCTTTGATTTGTTTTTTTATAATAACCAAGACTTCTTAGAAATTGTGGTAACCATTTTTTTCTTTGTTGATGTTGGAAAGTAGCTCTTCCACAAGCTTGTGCCCAACTGTTGCTGTTTTTCTTCTTAGTCAAGTCTTTTGGACACTGCTTTGTCCTGTTTGTTTTTGTTTGTTGTATGTGTGGTGGATGCATGTGGAAGCCAAGGATGAAGTCAGAATGTCTTTCTGTCCTCTTCGGCTTACATTTTTTAAAGATAGGGCCTCCCCCTGAACTTAAATACTTTGGAGAGAGTGGCTGGCCATTGAGCTCCTGAGATTCTCCTGGCCCCTGCTCTGGGGATTCAGTCAATGCCACTTCATCTGTTCTCTTTTGGGGTTAAAAACACAATCTCTCACATTTGTTCTTTTCCCTACACAGCTGTCTCTCCATCCTCATCTGGTTTTTATTTGAATGATAGGCCTTATAATTCCCAACATTTCTATTTGTTTTTTGTTTGTTTGTTTGCTTTGTTTTTTGTTTTTTTTTCCCCCTAAAACTTTTCATTTTCTCATTGACTTTTTTCTTTCTTGTCTGGACTTTGTAAATGCATTTTGTTAATGTTCCCATCTAAAATTTGGTTGTCTTTTCCTGCTTTCATTGCCTGGTCCTAGATTAGTCTTATTTCATTCATCTGTTTGCATCTCCTTTCAGGTCATTGACTATTTTTACTAGGACATTTATGAAATCTTCATCTTCCCTATTTCAGAGTTTTTGAGTTGGCTCAGTAACTGAGGATTTGTCAGTTGATGGAGATGCACTGCCTTGAGTTTTCACATTCCTTGTCTCTGAGTTCTCATTTGCATTTCGTCAGGTTCAGTGTCTGTGCTAGTTTGATCTGTGGATCTTAAAGTTGAATAGCCTTCTGATTTCAGCGAACAGTGACTAAGGCCAATTTAGAGGAGAAAACAACATCAATACACAGACACAAACATTCTCTTACAACTACTACCTTACTGCCAATGACCTTTAAACAGAAATTCACATCTAAGGGATAGTATGCTCTGAAGTGAAAATTCTTTTAGGGTTAAGGTAGAAGTGAAATAAAGGCAAAGAGAAAAACAAAMAAAAAAAAAAACAAAATAAACAAACAAAACCTTCAAACCAGAAGAGTAGCAAATATAAATGGAAGGAGAAAAGAGTGCATAATGTAATAAAGGGAAAGTATTTCAAGAAATTAGACAGAATAAAAGAGAAATTATTTGCCAATTATAAGAAAATTTGTAGTCAAAATTAGATAAATTTAAGAAGCAAAATAGATTAAAGTTGTTTTTTTAAATAATAAGGTAATGACAAAATACACATAAAAGTACAGTAAAAGAAAAATAAACAAGGGAATGAAAGAGGCCCAAAGATTAAAATAAAGGAACTTTAAGACATATTACACAGTAGTGCAAAAGAAACAGGAAAGAAAATTAGGTAAACATACTGAGTGATAAAACAATAAATGCATAATTTTCCAAAAGAATTAAAACAAGTGAATATACTTAGAAAATAATGGTAATAATAATGATAATAATAATAATAATAATAATAATAATAATAATAATAATAATAAAGGTTAAATCCTAAGGGCACACATACCTGTACCTGCTATATCCTCCTACCACCACACACAGCAACACAAATGAAATATTTGAGACATTTCTTTATGGATCATTGAAAATTGGAGACCTCTCTCTCTCTCTCTCTCTCTCTCTCTCTCTCTCTCTCTCTCTCTCTCTCTCTCCCTCTGTGTGTGCATGCATGTGTGTGTGTGTGTGTGTGTGTGTGTGTGTGTGCTACAGCTTAGTGGCAAGTGCCTTTACTCATTCTATCATTTCAAGGGTTCTAGTCAATCTTTAGAAGCCAATTAGGCAGAAAAACTAAGGCACTGTCTTATTTTATGAACTTTATCTGATAATAATCCTATAAAGCAATTTGTCTTATTAAAAAACTGTAAATATAAAGAAACTGAATGTCAGAAATGTTAAAGGCCATTCAAGGATGCATAATGAGAAAGTTTCTCAAACCAAAATTGTCTTTGACAGTTATTGATTTGGCCGTTATAATATAGTCTATCGTCAACACATTTGGCAAGAGAATAAGCAATTTTGAAGAGTCAAACTAACTTAGTATTATAAATTTGGGGGATAAATGTGCCATAGAAAATTATGCTGAGAATGCAGAAAAGTAGGATTGCCACTCCATAATCTTGTGCCATAAGACATGCCCATAATTTGGGTCTCTGTTTTGAGTCCATTTAAGAACACATGAAATGCAATCACTGATAAGTGGATATTAATTAGCCCAGAAACTCTGAATACTCAAGGCACAATTAGCAAATCAAAAGATTCCCAAGAAGAAGGAAGGAGAGGACCCTGGGGGGGGTGGCTGGGGAATGGGCGGAGGGAAGAGGACTTATGGGACATATGGTGAGGGGGAAACTGGGAAAGGGGAAAGCCTTTGGAATGTAAACAAAAAATGTAGAAAATAAAACAAAAGAAGTTCACAGCCTTTTCAAGGTGAAAAGAAAATGAACTTGTTCATGACTACTGTGTACAATGTAATTCTATATATACAACTGATGACTTCATTATAATGTCAAAAAAATTACAAAAGTGTAAGTAAAAACATAGTGCAATCATGAAAAAAATGAAGGCTCTAGGAGCACAGATGATAAAAATATAAACTCATATCATTTATACATATCTGTACAGTATTTTTCTATTATTTTTTATAATATTTTAAATATTTTTCCTGAGAGACACACACTTGAAAGTATAGACAAAACTTGATTTTTCAAGAACTGCTATAGATTAGTTATATTCATGGGGATGGCACTAAAACACTTTGAATTTAATATTCTTTTTATTGTTTAGTAATGATGAGACTAAATACTATTATATATTAAAGTAAATGGTTATATTAAGTTTTAGATTAGTTTATAGAGTGTAAATTATTATAAATTATTATTTGTTCCATGCAAAACCTTTAGCAGCTAAGAGTTTTATAGTGCTGTCAGTACTGTTCATATCTGAACCAACATCATCGATTATGGACAGAAATTTTGTGAGAATCAGTGTCCCACACCTCTCAACAATGTGATTTTAATCATGTTATTCAGACTTTTTCAGTTATAAATAACTTAACTGAAAATAAGTTATAATTTGCAACTTGAAGCTTAAATCAATTTCTGTTTTCACCTAAGATGAAAGAAAAAATGGTAAGAGAACAATCCTCTCACCTTTATGAGAAAATGAAATGAGTAGACAAAATTATAATTTTGAGTCCATCCATAGCAGAGATGGTAGACTAATCAGATTAAAAGAATCCTAACATGACACAAGCTCCTTCAAATATAGATGGAGCATTTTGTTTTCTTTGTGCCTCTCTCTCTCTCTCTCTCTCTCTCTCTCTCTCTCTCTCTCTCTCTCTCTCTCTGTGTGTGTGTGTGTGTGTGTGTGTGTGTGTGTGTGTGTTAGGTAAACTATCAGAAGTGATGTGCAAATCATGGAAGTAACAGAACAACTAAAACATACAAGTCTTTAAGTTTAACTGAGTTCTAAAGGTTGACAGACACTAAACCAATGTAGGTTTAGGGAAACCCTAAATCTAAGGGTTTCCATCAACTCAGAGCAATTCAGGGCACCTGAAAACCTGACCCTAACCCCCATCCCTCCACAACAAGCCCATCTGCAGCTCAGATGTGTACAGTGGTATAAGATGAAAAGAGAATTTGGAAAATCCCTTACATGTCCAGGTTTTGCATGTAAACAAGGGGGACTTTGTTATAGACTCTATCTTACTTCTGTGCTTTCTCAGGAATGAATAAACTATTCCCTGCTTTTGAGAAAAGCAGAAAGTTCTCTTTGCTCTTAATCCCAGACAAGGCCATTAGCTACAGCAAGTGTCCTTTGCTGAAAAGATTCTTCAGGTAGAGAATGTGAAGAAAGAACACGCATGGCGGGGAACCTGAAGAGAATAAAACAGCTCATCATCCAGATTGAAAGGCAGAGGAGTCTCACTTGAACCCACACTGGCCCAAAATACTTCATTTCTCCAAAAAGTATGTGGGAATTTTAACAAACATTATATTAAATTTTATAACAATTTTAGAGGTATTTGTATACTATTAAGTGTTTGATCTATGAAGATGGTTTAACTTTACAAT
>BDUI01000823.1:180253-193469 GCA_002335545.1 Apodemus speciosus
AAAAGAACTCTCAATTCTGAACATCTATGCTCTAAATGCAAGGACACCCACATTCATAAAAAACTTTACTAAAGCTCAAAGCATACTTTGCACCTCACAAAATAACAGTGGGAGACTTCAACACTTCACTCTCAGCACTGGACAGATCATAGAAACAGAAACTAAACAAAGACACAGTGAAACTAACAGGAGTTACGAACCAAATGGATTTAACAGGTATAGAACATTCCATCCTAAAACAAAGGAATATTCCTTCTTCTCAGCACTTTACGGTTCCTTCTCAAAAACAGACCATATACTTGGTCACAAAACAGGCCTCAACGGATACAAGAAGATTGAAATAATCTCATGCACCCTATCAGATTATCACAGACCAAAGCTGATCTTCAAAAACAATAAAAACAACAGAAGGCCCACATACACATGGAAGCTGAACAATGCTCTACTCAATGATTACTTGGTCAAGAAAGAAATGAAGACATTAAAGACTTTTTAGGATTTAATGAAAACAAAGGTACAACATATTAAAACTTATGGGACACAATGAAAGCATTACTAAAATGAAAACTCATAGCTCTGAGTGCTACCAAAAAGAAACTGGAGAGAGCATACAGTAGCAGCTTGACAGCACACCTGAAAACTCTAGAACAAAAAGAATCAAATACACCCAAGAGGAGTAGATGGTAGGAAATAATAAAACTCGGGCCTAAAATCAACCAAGTAGAAACAAAAAGAACTATACAAAGAATCAATCAAAACCAGGAGCTGGATCTCTGAGAAAATCAACTTAGCCAGACTAACGAGAAGGCACAGAGATGGTATGCAAATTAACAAAATCAGAAATGAAAAGGGAGGCATAACAACAGAAACCGAGGAAATCAAAAGAATCATCAGATCCTACTGCAAAAGCCTATACTCAACAAAACTGGAAAAACTGGATGAATGGACAATTTTCTAGACAGATACCAGGTACCAAAGTGAAATCAGGATCAGATAAACCATCTAAACATTCCCATAAGCCCTAAAGAAATAGAAGCAGTCATTAAAAGTTTCCCAACGAAGAAAAGCCCAGGACCAGATGGGTCCAGTGCAGAATTCTATCAGACCTTCACAGATTAAAGTCTTATGTCTTTATTCAGGGCTTCACACACTTTATATTCTGAGGGTACTCTGTGAGTTATGCAACGTCAGTCATATCAGTAAAGTTCACAAGCTAACGATTTATACAGTCGCAAGGACAAGGTCATCTACGTTTAGCTTATATACAGTCAGAATGCCACTCGGTTGGAAACAAAATTCTGAACTATAATAGGTAAAATGACAGGCAATCTAAAGTAAATCTCTTATTTACTGCATCTGGGAGGGGCAGGGAAGTACATTTCTACAAAACCTGTTATGGATAACAGAGTTCACCAAACTCTTGTCTACTTGGTGTTTTCTCATAAACTCTAAGAAGCCTCCTCACATAGTTTCGTTCATGGATGATATTCTGACAAATCTCCAGTTTTGAGATGCTTGAGCATGTATATGCAATTTCCTTCCTCATAGTGTTGTTGAATACTTCATTCTACTAAACCAAATCCTGGATCTCTTATTTATTAATGTATTTGTTTACGTCTTTATTTATGTCTCTATTTATTTATTATCTATATGTCTATCTTTGTATTTATTTATTTATCTGTTGGATTTGATATCATATGTAGGAATAAAGAAAGTTTTAATTTTTTTTCAACCTGAATTCCTTTTGTCTGCTTACCTTCTTGCATTGGATAAAACCATTACTAACCAATGGAAAAGGCAAGAGCAGATTACCAGGTCTCAAATTGAGCTGAGAAAGAAAGCATAGAGATTCTTGCTATGAAGTGTGAAGCTGAACAGAGGTAATTTATAAATGAGATGGTTGTGTTGAAAAAGGCTTTGTTGTTGTAGTTTTTTGCTCTCATATGCTGTGAGGTTGTGTCAAGAGTCACTGTGTAAATTTATCTAGTGACTTCTCTGGATTTTCTGAGTTATCATATTTACTTTACACAATTTTCTTACACTGAGAACTATATTGATTATTTTTGTATGCTTATGGAGCTCTGCATGATGACTATGAATTTCAGTTGGAATCTCATAAGCTATCTTATTTTGTGATTTTTTTTGCATGTACTTTTAACAGTTAGTAGATACATGACATTAGTTTTATTTTGTTTGCTTTGTGTATTTTAGGATTCATACATTTAGTTTAACTAGTAAATAGCATTTCCTTCAATATTCATAAAAGGTTTTGCATTTGATTCACTTATTTTAAGTATTTTGCTACTTCTGTAGGATTTGTGTGTGTGTGTGTGTGTGTGATTTGACTTTCGATATGTTGGCATATTTTGAGAAATTTACCCATTTATCTAACCTGTCACATAAATTGGCACAAAATTCTTTGTATTATTTTCTTGTTTTTAATGTCTTCAGATTCTGTATTTTCACAAATTCTTTTTGATCATGGGTCTTAGGATATTGCTTCCTTTTTTGCATTTGGTTCATGCGACTTGACTCATTCATCTTCAAGAAGCATACTTTGCACTTTGTTGACTATTATTTTGTATCTCAAGTTTCAATAACTTTTCTCCTAAGATTTACTCTATACTGTTTATTTTCTGTTTTCTTAAAGTTCTTTTTTTAGTTTCTTCAAGTCCAGACTCATCATACTATTAATATGCCATGCCTCTGGTTTCTACTGACTTTAATGTTGTACATTTCTAAAGACAGTTTTGAACATTCATGCCATTTTTTTGTTTTGTTCCAGTTTGCAATGTGAGTTTTGCCTTGAAGTAAATAAATGTGTAAGTTCATTTCCAAACAACTGAATGTCTAATACATTTATTGTACTACTTTCTAATTTAGTTCTATTATAATATAACATTTTGTGTATCTTCAATTACTTTAAATTTATCTTCAATTCCTTTAAATTTGTTTTTCATTCTCAGTGTCTCCAAATACTTTCTGAGTCATGGTATATGGTAAGTCAGCCAAATGCATTTTGCTATGGCTCAATAAATGTGAATTGTAACAAGTTGGTTGATCAGTACACTCAAGTTTTCTGTATTTATTTAGACTCTATCTGCTACTTAAAGAGAAATGTTGAAATCTTTGTAAGTATACATTTGTCTATTTTCCTTAGACTTTTGTCAGTTTTATTTTCATATACTTTAAAAAAGCATAAACATATGGGATGGCTATAACACCTGTGATTCAATTACTTTTGTGGTTATAAAATGATAATATTTATCCAGATGTTACTTTCGATTTTCAAGTTCTTTTTCACTGACATTACTCTGGCAGATGGCAACCTTTCTTTCTTTTATTTATTTTTATTTTATTATTCCTTCTATTTGTTTACATCTTAAATAATATCCCATTTCGTGATTACCCCTCCACAATTCCCCCATCCTACCACCTCCCTCTCCTCCTTCCCCTTTGCCTCTATGAGGTTGCTCCCCCACCTACCTACTCCTCTCCCATCCTAGCCCTCCTCTCCTGTCCCACTGCTCCAGCATTCCCCTACCCTGGAGCATCAAACCTTCACAGGACGGAGAGCCTCCCTCCCATTGATGTCAGACAAAACCATCCTCTGCTGCATATGTATCTGGAGTCTTGAATCCTCCCTGTACACTCCTTGGTTGGGGGTCTAGTCTTAGGAACACTGGGTTTCCCAGCTAGCCAACATTGTTCTTCCTATGGGGTTGCAGTCTCCCTCTGCTTTTCCAGTCCTTCTGCCAGCTCCCCTACTGGGGTCCCTGAGCTCAGTCTGATGGTTGGCTCCAAGCATCCATATCTGCATTTGGTCAGTTGCTGGCAGAACCTCTCAAGGAACAGCCATACCAGGTTCTTGTCAGCAAATACCTCTTGGCAACAGAAATAGTGCCAAGGTTTGACTTGGCATCTGCATACAGGATGGATCCTCAGGTGGGGCAGTGCCCAGACGGCCCTTCCTGCAGTTTCTGTTCCATGTCTTGTTCCTGTTCTTCCTTTGGACAGGAACATTTCTGGCTTAAAAACTTTGAAATTGGTGTGTGGCCCCACCCCCTGACCAGGAGGTGGTCTATCTCCCCTCTTTTTCTCAATTAGTGGAAGCAAATATATAAGCAAATTCTACTCACACCAGTGACAAGCTTGTACCTGTGTTCATAGCATGCTTATTGTAATCATGATATTATACTCATATTTTAAAGTATATAACCTGGCAATCTTTGTTATTGCATCATCTAAATGTGTTTTATTTAATGTGAAGTTTAATGTGATTAAATTTAAATTTATATTTTATTTGCAAAAATTTTGCTTTTTCTAGTTTCCCTTTTGGTTTTAACAAGGAGTACATATGATGTTTATGAACCCATTACCCTAATGTACTATTTTTATATTTATTTGTTCCTATGGAAGTAATGTGTCATTATGACAATGTCATGATATATCAGTCTAAAGTGTTTACCTACCACTCAGGGAAATTATGTTACATTAGTTTGGCTATGGTGTATCTTTTTTTAAGTCACATTTCATTTTTTAAATTTCTTATAGGTGTATTTATATGTGTGTGTTTGGGCTGTGTGCTCAAGCACCCACTGGTGTGCCTGCCACAGCATGAATAGGGAAGTCACAGGACAAAATGCAGTAGCTGATTCACGTCACACTTGTAGATCTTAGGGATTACAGTCAGATGGCCAGACTTTGTGGCCAGTGCTTTTTCCTGCAGAGCCATCTTGCTGGACTGCAATGATTGGCCTACCTATGGATTCTTATTCTTTGGAATTTAATTTTTGCATCTGTGAGTTTATAGTTTTTGCTAAAACCTAACATGTCATCAGTTCCTTTTCCCTTCTTTTTTCAGGTCTCTTGTTAGAAACACATCATGTTGCTTGAATTTTTCCAGCTTTACTTTCTCGCATGAAGTATTTGATTTAAAATGTCCCAGACAAGTAGACTAGGACACATGACTATGTTGCTAACATATATTTAAGACTATGGTTGATAAAAAATATGTTGTGTTCTCTTGGCTTAGTCTGTGCTACATAGTAATTCTGCCTCATTTAATCTTTTTCTGGGTGATGTTGGAAGCATTCCAGGACAGTTTTGATGAAGCATAGTTCCTTCTTTGTATATTGCATGATGGTATATTGTCTAACGTTTTCTACCCAATCACTTTCTTTTTTCCCAAGTCATTATTTCACCACCAAGAAACCTACAGTGGCTTGATTTAGGGGAATATTGGAAATTGGAAGTCTTACTTTGTCATGTAGGGCTAAAAGATTTCTTAGAGACTCTAAGTTACCAGCCTCCATGGACCAATGCACCATGTATCATCAAATTTACTTTGAAGTAGCTAAGGCCCAAGTTGGTACATTTGAAACAGAAGGTAATTTGGCAGTCCTTATTTTGCTTACGTCTCTTATAGATGCATCCATCCATCTCTGTCTCTCTGTTTCTCTATCTCTGCCTCTCTCCCCTCTCCTCTCTCTCTCTCTCTCTCTCTCTCTCTCTCTCTCTCTCTCTCTCACACACACACACACACACCATCTGGATATGAGAGATAAAAATACAAACCTCAGAAGGCTTATTTTCTTTTGTTTTCTTTTATATTAGACCCTTAGATAAGATGAGAAAAATGTTTTTCTCCTCTTTCTAGTCAAGAATGAGCTCTCTCTAGATGTTATTCTTTCTGATTCTAAAATCATGGTTATTTTGGGGGGATGGGCATGGCATAATTGGGAAAGTGCCTTCATAGCAAAGATGTGGAAATCAGATATTTTAAAACAATTTACCTGTTGGCGTGTATAGAAAATGAAATTGTGTTTGTATCAAAACACTAGCTTCCATGATATTAGTCTCTAAAGTAGACAATTAGAATAACTGGTTCCAAGTGAGCTTCCTTTTATGATACAGAAAAGTTTATTGGAAGCTTTTATCAGAACTCTGAATTCCCTCTGATTCATGTGAATGCTAACACAGCCAGCTGTGAACACCGTTCTCAATTGCACATGCTTTGTTGGATAGAACAGAAATTAACCAGCCTCCTGGGGAGATGACTCACATAAATGGCATCACTTGAAGCCATTTGATCAGTCTGATCTTATTCCATCAAGACAACACTGTCTAAAAAACTGAGGGGAATGCCATTAGGGAAACCTGGAGCTGCAAGAAAGTGGTAATGTAGCTGGGGTTTGGTGTATTTTACCACCATGTGAGTAAGAACTGGGCCAGATCGACTGGGACAAAATCATGTGTATTCTACTCCCGTCCAAGGTTACCTATCTTTAAGTTCTTTTGATGTAATGGTAGGGTTCTTGGGATAGCCATATATTTTGCCTTGTTTTCAACTTTTCTAAAGATAGCCTATTTTCATGAGTGCAAAAAGTGGCAGCCATCCCTTTAGCATTCATCAAATGTGCCCTCAGTAAGAACCACAAAGGCATTGAGCCCCTGATAATTTTCCCCAAGGCAATGAAGTCTCTCCCTGAAAGTTTTATGGTTTTTGCTGCAAGCAGCATATATGTCTTGACACATATAAAGTAGAGGAATATGACATTAAGGCTGCTTTAAGCCTTTTATGTTCTATGAAGTTGGAAGATACACAGCTGCTTCGTTTATTTCCATGACTGCTTTACTGCAGCATGCTCTAATGCCAGGAATTGAGCACGAATCCATAGGACGTCTACAGATGCTGAGCTCATGGCAACACTAGGCTATGTTGAGAATTATTCTTCTCTTGTAACTTTTAGTGTTTGTTTCTAAGTTAAAGCTGAGATTATGAACAATTTTCTCTCAGAATTTCTTTTTTATAGAAATGTTTTCAGTCACATTGATTATATTAACTCAGTCCTTTGGATATATCCAGAGGTAGACTGAACCCCATCTCATCAGATAACCGAATGAAGACTATCAAAAGAGCATACTTTGATCGTAAAAAGTTACATGTTCTGTGTAGTTTGTGTTATACTTAACAAGTGCTTCTTAATGAGTTACCTTAACAGAAACTAAGTTTAACTGCTCATTGTTATTTTTATGATTAGGGTGTGGTGAGTTCTTTTTCTCAATTTTATATTTAACATTCTACAGGCTTTATTTATTGTTTGCTTGCTTACATTTTTTGACTTTCAACAGTGTGGCATCTCACTATGCAGGCCTCACTGGCTTTGAATTCAGGATTCTCCTGTCTCAGCTTCTTGAGTCTTGGTATTACAGGCCTTCACACCCACGGCCACCTAATTCTTCACATTTTTTCTCCTCTATTTATACTTATTCTTCCTGTGCTGCTGTAAAATCACCATGTCGTGGACATAGTGAAATTGGGTAGGTAGGTAGGAACAGAGAATCTGAGGAACGGGGATGGAAAAGATTATGACAGGAATATAACAGGAAATTCCTAAAGAGTTAAAAAACTAAGGCAAAAAGTGATAAAGGAATGCACACACATTCATGTATCTACCATACACACAGATAGTACAAGAATAAATAGATACACAATAATCATAACCTATTATGATTTGCTTATCTTCAGCAATCTTTACCTTGTTACCAAGGAGACTTATAATCAAAGAATTTAGATGTTTTGCACCCAGAAAGGCAGAAAATTCATTGTGTGACATTAATATATCTATTTGTTTCATTTTAGCTATGATTTGTGCCTTAGTTAGCTTTCTATTGCTGTGATAAAGACCATTAGAAAAGCAATTTGCATTTTAGTTTTCTTTATAGTCCATCAAGAAAGAGAAGTCAGTGGGGAATACGAAGCATGAACTAACCAAGCAAGGCTTCCTGTTGTCAGACTCTGACACCAACCCAGTCACAAAACCTTCACCTTACGATCTGTTCTGCTTGGAAGATGTGGTAGGGTAATGGTGACTCTCAGGACCTGTGGGAATAATCAACTGATTATCTGTTTAACCACTGATAAATCCATGCCACTAGAAGGATCCCATATCCAACTGTGCCTGGATAGACTGGAACTGGGTACTGGATAGCCCAGAGAACTAGGATAGAAACAAACAGTCCCTACCTAACCCACCACCCACCCTTCTCCCCCAAAAATTCAATGAAATGATTTCCAATGGTATTCTACTATGCTCATTGATCTGTGCCTTCTAGCCCAACTGTTATCAGAGAGGCTTCATCCAATAACTAATTGAAACAGATACAGACACCCACAATCAAAGACATGGCAGAGCTCTGACAACACCGTGGAAAATGGGGAGGAAACATTGTAGATAAATTCAGAGATGAAATCTTACGTCCAGAGAGAAAACTATGTAAACAGTAAGAGTTAGAGAAAATAAAATAAAGAAAATTCCCCCTCTCTCAAACACACACACACACACACACACACACACACACACACACACACACACACACGCACACTCACACGCACACGCACGCACACACACACATGCACACGGACGCACGCGCGCGCGCGCACACACACACACACACACAGGCACATGCACACGTACCCTCACGCGCACACACACAAGATAGTTGGAAAGAAAATGTTTGAAAGCTCATTAATTCAGCAAGGGAATGACTCAGTTTACTGTGACAGCTCAATTGTTGTAATGACCCATATTAGAACTTTACTCTTAGGATGGAAATTATAAGGAAAATGAGAAGCTTTGATCACTCCCTTCAACTTCTAGAGTATTCTATCACTTGTGTTTCTTTTCCAGCATAAGCTACAAGACTCAAAGAGGCATTTTGTAGCAATTCAGAGATTTACAGTTCTGGAGTAGCTTAAATTGTGTGACAAAATCATAATGTCAGAACACAATTCATACCTCCAAACTGTTAAGTGAAAATACCAACTCTCTGCCTCTACTTCTCTCCCCTCCTTCCCTCCGTCTCCCTGTGTCTGTCCTATAGCTAACATATGTTTTTCAAGAATGTCGGATAAATATGGTTTAATTTCAACAGTATAACCAGAAGTAGTAACCTATAGAGTGAAAAAGAATCAATGCATATGAATGTGAGTAATAAAAGAGATTGTCAGTACAGTGAAGAAATACAAAAGCTAAGTATATATAAACTCTCATTGTAAGGAGACCTAAGAATGACTCTTTCTTGAGAATTTGGTACCCAAGTGGTTGATGTGTACTATTTATTCCTTAGATGTCTCTCTTCTGTACTTCTATTTAAAAGGCTCACTACCAGGACCTCTAAAAGACAAAGAGATATTGATAATACAATGAAGAAATACAAACTATAGTCCTCTCCATCCTTACAATCTCTTTCTCTAAATATAGTAACAATTTTACATTTTAACCTGCTGCTATATTTCTTTTTCTGCTTATAGTTTTTTCTTTCCTACCTCAGATGACTTTCTCTCCAGTGTTTGAATTTGGAGTCAACTGTGCGGCACCCTCCCCCTTTTGGGCTTGATTTCCTAATTCCCTGCTTTATTATTTTAATGTCACTGTATTCTCAACTTACTCGAAAATAGGCTTTAAAAATAATTCAGGTTACTAGTCAATGTGTTTATCTTAAATTTATCAATACAATGGCTTAGTTGTGTTTGCCCCTTTCCAMAACTTTCAAGTGTTTGTTTAAATTTATTAGAATAGTGCTTGATTATTTCATCTATTTGTCTCAACAAAATATTAGCATAAAATAAAATGTTGTTCAAAATGTCACCAATGGTACTGTCTCATTTGTTAACTTGATATAAGCTAGAGTCATCTGAGAGGAAAGAATCTTCTTTGAGAAAATGCCTCCATAATATTGGGCTATAAGTAAGCCTGTAGGGCATTTTCTTAATTAGTGATGGATATAGGAGGGCCTGGGCTTGTGGTCCCAAGCTCTGTAAGAAAGCAGGCTGAGCAAGCCATGAGGAGCAAGCCCACATCTAGCACTCTTCTGTGGCTTCTGCATCACGTCCTGCCTCCAGATTGCTGCTCTGCTTGATTCCTGTTCTGACTTCCTTTGAAGATGATATTTTACATGAAAATGTAACCAAAATAAACCTTTTCCTCCATATTTGATTTGGTCATGGTATTACATTAGTAATACCATATTACTAATAATATGTATCTCTAATTAAGACACTAAGTGCTGTACATATTGTGGTGTCCAAAAATGAGGAACTTTTGGAAGTAAAAGTATACTTTCCTTCTCTGGATTTCTGTTGATATTAAAGAAATTTTACCTACTTTCATTATAAAAGCCTAAAATTCAGAAGAATACAAGGGACAGGCTAGTATCCATCAGTTGGTAAAATAGTATAAGTTTTTTCCCCTTAATGTAATAATACAGAATTGAGCCAATATTATAGGAGAAAGACTCAAAGTGTCAGGATACATTGTAAATAAGAAGTACAAAATAAAGTAAAAATGCAAGTATAAATACACATTGATGAGTGGAGTGAAAATATGATTTTAAACCATTTATCTTTTTTGAAATAACTCTTTTAATACATATAATAAAACATTCATCCCAATTCCTATCTTATAATGTTATCTGTGCACATAGGTATAATATACATATATATACACACATTTAACATTCATAAAATGAAATCATCCTATACATTTCATTTTATAATATATTCTTCTCAGCTCATATAATACATTGTAAACAACAACATCCATCTATATCAGTATTTGAGACAACTGTAATATAATTCACATATACATGTATCCAAATAATTAAATAATCTCCAAATTCATCCAATTAAATATGTAATTCTCAAAGAAAGACATAATTGGAAAACGTGAAATATCATTCACCATGAGGCAAATTTAAATCTGTGAGAATGGCTACCATTTAAAAAAACTACAACCACAAACACTATGAGAATAGGCACACAGAGAGACCTTTATTAATCAGTGGTGTGAATATAAACTGGGATTGCCATCGGAGAAATCTGTATGGAGTTTGCTACATGAAACCTCAAATAGAAGTGCCTATGATCTAGCTCTACTGCTCTTGGATACACTCATGAACGATCCCAAGTTGCTGGACCACATTTATTGGTTTTTACCTCACATGTAAATCCATCATGTGATCTTTAAACATGAAGTAAAGAGTTCTGTTTGTGATTGGCAAAACATGCATGTATCAGGCAAAAAAGCAAATGAGCAATCAACTTCTTGTAAGACTCAAAAGTTTCTTTGCAAAGAAAATAAGAATGCATAGCCAATATAGACATCTCAGAGTACACATAAACTAACATTATATTATGAATGAGAAGCACCTGAGTAACAAAATAAACAGTGAACTGTTCAAGTATTAGTTAGGAAGGAATGATATAAAATAGCTCTTTATAGCATGCTTAATATGGAAATGGCATGCTAATATTTTTGAGACATTTATTTTTGTATTATGTGCATACATGAGCTATCTGTATGTATGTATGTATGTATGTATGTATGTATACCACATGCATGTTAGCTACTATGGAGCAAGAAAAGGGCCTCAGATACCATGAAACTGGAGTTACAGGTGGTTGTGAGCTGACAGATGGATGCTGGGACTTGATCTCAGATGATCTACAGGAGCTATAAGATATATTCAGTAGTATGAAGAACTTTTCAGCACTGTTTCCTAGATGAAATGTCAGAAAGAAAGTGAAAAAAAACCCAAAATACTAAATATCAATAGCCAAAAGGAAGGTTAATAACTTAGAATGTAACTAACATTTGATTGCCAACATTAACAGTTGACAAATACTATAAATATCTAAATGTATAAAGGACTCTGTGGAAAAATATGGGAGTATCTACATAGAGAGAGAATCACAGTAGTGTGAAGACATGAAGAGAGCCTCAATTCCCCTTCAAATTCAGGTACAGAGGTACACAGAGGGCACCAGAGTGAAGGATTGCCCAGGGCGTAGCCTGACTGGGTGCCTTCCGCAGCAGGGATCTGGGAAGCTCTGCACCTGCCTGGGCACACAGAGGAGCTTCAGACCTGCAGGAAGTCCAGTGGATAGATGCAGCCCCATGGACTGAGATCCCCACCAGCTTGGATCCCACAGTTCAACCGGGGAAGCTCCTAATCTACAGGGAGCCCCGCAGTTAGACAGAACCTTACAGTTTGCCAACATCTTGGCAAAAGCAGCTCAACCAGACTGAGGCCGCACCCCACCCTCCCACAGACTGAGATCACCACCATCTAGGCTCCAGCAGTCCAGCCAGGGAAGCTCAGGACCTGCAGGGAATCCCATGGTTAAACAAAGCCACACGACCCACCACCATCATGGAGCTGGTAGCTCAAGCAGGTACTCAGAGGGCACCAGAGTGAAGGATTGCCCAGGGCACAGCCTGCCTGGGTGCATTCTGCACCAGGGATCTGGGCAGCTCTACAGCTGCCTGGGAACACTGGGGAGTGTCTGACCTGCAGGAAGTCCCGTGGTTAGCCTGAGCCCCACTGGCCGAGATCCCCACCATCTTGGATCCCGCAGTTCAACCAGGGAAGCACCCGATCTACAGAGAATCCCACAGTTAGATGGACAAGGCACAGTAGGGCTCCAACCATACCCAAAAGTAGGGCAGCACATCAGCAATCTGTCCCAGGGGAAACCTAGTCATCCAGTGGTGGGGAAATAGCCTTACAGGCCCACAGGGGGTTCAAGCACCAGACAGTATGAACAGGAACAACTAACACCAGAGATAAACAGACAGCAAAAGGCAAACACAGGAATGTTAGTAACAGAAATCAAGGCAATATGGCAACATCTGAACCCAATTCCCCAACAACAGCAAGTCCTAGATATGCCAACACTCCAGAAAAACAAGATTTGGATTTAAAATCACTGGTCATGATGCTGTTAGAGGAACACAAAAAAGACATAAATAAATCTCTTAAGGAAATACAGGGTAACAAGAATAAGTTAGAATCCCTTACAATGGAAACACAAAAATCACTTAAAGAAATACAGGAGAATATGGGTCAACAGATAGAAGCCAATAAAGAGGAAACAAAAAAAATCACTTAAAGAAATGCAAGAGAAATTGAGTCAAAAGCAGAAGTCATGAAAGAGGAAACACAAAAATCTTTTAAAGAAATACAAGAAAACACGAACAAACAAGTGAAGGAACTGAGCAAAACCWTCCAGGATCTAAAAACAGAAGTAGAATCAACTAAGAGAAATCACAAAAGGAGACAACTTTGGAGATAGAAAACCTTGGGAAGAAATCAGGGGTCATAGATGCAAATATCAACAACAGAATACAAGAGATAGAAAAAAGGATCTCAG
>BDUI01000824.1:0-10587 GCA_002335545.1 Apodemus speciosus
CACAGCTCTGCCATTGCAGCTCAGCTCATCCGGATGATGCACAGCTGCACCATGCCACTCACACTAACGTGCTTTCCTAATGGGTCTGATTTGCCACCGCACAGAGCCCACAGGCTGCTCATCTGCGGCCATGTGTGTGTTGTTCATGCTCACTAACGAGGGTCAGTTTGCATCAAAGGTACCCATGGTCTCCACAGCCAACCAAATACCATGTCTGCATGGAATTCTCAGTGAATCCCATGGACTAAGGACCYAGACAACAATCAGGTGCTGTCTCATACACCCAGTGACTCTATGAAGACTTACTGTCTCCATGCTGCTCCGTCTCTACCCCCATAGCTTGCCCTCCTCAAGCCCTCAATATCTTCTTTCTCAGTCATTGTCATGATTTGAGTGTGAACTCTTGCCAACATGCACATGTGTTTGAAAACTTGGTCCCCAGCTGGTGTCACAGTTTTGAGAGCTTGTGGATTGTTTAAAAGATGGAGTCTTGCTAGAGAAAGAATATCACTGGACAGGGGTGGACCTCGAGATGTGATAGTTCATCCCTCCTTCCCSTCAGCTGTGCTCCCTGCTGTCTGTCTGTTCTCTTCTGTCTGTCTGTTCTCTGCTGTCTGTCTGTCCTCTGCTTCCCATCTGCCTTCTGTTTCCTGTCCCTCTGTCTCTGGTCTATTCTCTGCTGTCTGTCTGTCCTCTGCTTCCCATCTGCCTTCTGTTTCCTGTCCCTCTGTCTCTGGTCTATTCTCTACTTTCTGGACTGTCAATATATGACAGTTGCAGCCATATATCCCCACTGTCATGATAGACCATTCCTTCTTGAACCATGAGCCAAAATGACCCTCTTCCTCTAAGCTATCCCTGCCTTTAGTTTCTGCCTCTGTGGTAGACTATGGCCTATAGGATGTAATAAGCCCTTTGCCCCTTTGGTTCTGGTCATGGCATTCTATTACATGAGCAGAAAAGTATAACATAAGCAGTCCTACCTCTGAAATCCCATAGCACACCCTAGAACCCCTACTGTCCTACTCTTCAGGGCTTGCTTTAGAAGTTCTAGTAGGGAAGTACAGGGTCTGCTTTACCCTTGCCTGGGAAAATGTCCTCCTCTGCTGGGGAAGATCATCRGCTGGTCTCAGGGGGACACACATGTAGCAACAAGAGAGGAAGAAGACCTGCTGAGGMAGCCAAGTCTACCAAACCAACCCTGGCCATCAGTGGAGTAACAGATGCTGCTGTCAGTTCCCCGACACATCCGTGCTCTCTAATCTTAATGTAGTATTCAAGGCAGATGCTGCCCACAGAGGGGAGTCTTTATCCTCCATTCTATCATGAAAGTCGAGTAGATTAGGGTACTCTTCTACCTGGTCTCACAAAACATAGTTGTTTRTTGCAGATAGCACACTAGGCAGCCATATAGCACTTGTCTTTGGTTGGTTCGTTGGTTTGCTTGTTTGTTTATTAAGATGGGGTCWCCTGTAGCCCAGTCTCAACTTGAACTTCTGATCCTCCTGTCTCCACCTCCCACATGCTGGAATAACAGACCACSGCACTTGGCTTAAATGTAAGCTGTGTTTTTGTTTTATGTGCTAAGACCAGATTTTATACTGCAGCCAGGTCTAGCCTGGAACTCACTAAGTAGCTCAGGCTTACCTAGAGCCTCCTGCCTCAGTCTCTGGAGTGCTGGGATGATTTATTTMTATGAGCTGCTACACCAATTTGTTTGTTTTGTGGGTATGTGTGTTTCTGGTGTTTTATTGCATTTGTGTTATTTATTTTGTGTAGGGGGCAGGGGAGTGCGTGTGTGCATGTGTGCATGTGTCTGTCTCTGTGTATCTGTGTCTGTCTGTCTCTGTCTCTCTGTCTATCTCTGTCTGTCTGTCTGTCTGTCTGTCTGTCTCTCTCTGTGTGTGTGTGTGTGTGTGTGTGTGTGTGTGTGTGTGTGTGTGCCACGCTCATGCTAAAGTCAGGGAAAACTTTGGGGAATCAGTTTTGTGGGGTTCAGAGATGGAACCCAGGGCATTGGTCCTGGGGACAAACATCCTTACCTAAGATTCCATGTCACCAACCCCTGTTTGTTGTGCTTTGAGACAGGGTCTCGAGCTAGCCTCAAACTTACTATACAAACAAAGTCTGGCCTGGAATGATGGGTACTCCTTCCTCTGCCTTGCAGGTGCTAGGCCTACAGGCATGCGATTCACATGCCCGTTATGCATCTGTGAACTCTCTGAAGGCAGCAGCAAGAGCCTTGTGTGTCTTTAAACCCCAAATGCAGAGAAYAGGGCTGCCAGAGAAAACGCATTCAAGCGTGTGTAGGAAGCTGGGTGGAAAGTTGTGGGAGTGTAGCATATATTTTGGAAAACCTAATAAGGGCTTCAGGCATTTTTGACAGGATAGAGTGATGAACTGAGTTTAACAAGATAAAATTTAATTGGAACAAATGTWARGTTCTGCCCTTGGGTCCAAAAGGCACAGGTGTGGGAAGATGGAGCTGTGTGGAGCTGCCGTTTATATGAAAAGCCTGGAGAGCTCGSTTGTCAGGATGCTCAGCTCAGGTCAGCAGTGTGATCTGACTGCCAAAACCATCCATGTGATCTTAGCCCGAGCTAGAAACRCAGCTTTTAGAATGAAAGGCATGGGACCTGGAGTCTAGACAGACCACTCAGTAGTCCTGGATTCCTTTATAGCTTCACCTTCGGGTCTGGGAGGGATTATATGGTAAAGAACGCTGCAGAAATAACAGGTGGTGAGGGTTAAGGTTAAATAGAAATGGGGAAGAGTCGGGTCTATTTGACCTTCAAAAAGCATCCGAGTCATGGCTACTTGAACCTTGATTTATTTTTATTACCTTTTTATTTGTGTTACATTTTACTTATTTTGTGTATGTATCTGTGTGTATGTGTGCATGCATGTGCACAAGCATGGGGCACATATGGAAGTCAGAAGACAAACTTTTAGGCATCAGTTCTCTCTTTCAACTGTGAGGGGCCTGAGGGTGGAACTCAGGTTGTCAAGTTCGGTAGCAAGTGTCTTACTGGCTTTGCCATCCTTATAGATCATCATCACCACCACCACCACCACCACCGTCATCATCATCATCATCATCATCATCATCATCATTGCTGTCATCATCATGTGTAAACATGTAAGTGTATATGCATGTTGATGTGTGTACCAGTTCACCTATATATGTTCAAGTGCTGTGCTGACTGAGACTCTCATTGGCCTGCAACTTGGTAAATCAGTGGTTCTCAACCTTCCTAATGCTGCRACCCTTTAATATMGTTCATTCCTCATGTTGTGTTGACCCCCAACCATAAAATTATTTTTGTTGCTACTTCATAACTGTGATGTTCCTACCATTATAAACTGTAATATGAATATCTGTGTTTTTCCTAATGGTCTAGGTRACTCCTGTGAAAGAGTCAATCAATCCCCAAACAGGTCTCAACCCACATGTTGAAAATCTCTATGTTAAACTAGGCTAGCTGACCAGTTATCCCAAGCATCTGCCTGTGTGTCCTTCCCAGCACTGGGGATAGAGGGACCTACCAGTGTACTCAGCTTTTTCACGTGGCTTCTGGGGATTAAAATCACATTCTCAGGCTTGCGAAGCATGCATTTCGCTGACTGCATGCCCTTCCTTCTGCTGCTGTGATAAAATATGCTTACAAAAAAAAAAAACGCAACTGGGGGGGCAGAGAAAGGGTTGACTTTTGCTTTTAATTGCAGGTTACACTCCGCCATTTTGGAGAAGTCATAGCAACAGGGGCTTGAAGCAGCTAGGCATGATCCATCAACAGTCAAGAGCAGAGAAAAATAAATGCACTTGGGTTTACTGCTCAGCCAGCTCTCTGTACAGCTAATACAGTCTAGGGCTGAAATCCAGGCAATGGTGCTACTCATTCCTGGCCGGGTCTTCACACATCAGTTAAGGTAATCAAGACATCACAGCCACAGTCNACTCCTGTGAAAGAGTCAATCAATCCCCAAACAGGTCTCAACCCACATGTTGAAAATCTCTATGTTAAACTAGGCTAGCTGACCAGTTATCCCAAGCATCTGCCTGTGTGTCCTTCCCAGCACTGGGGATAGAGGGACCTACCAGTGTACTCAGCTTTTTCACGTGGCTTCTGGGGATTAAAATCACATTCTCAGGCTTGCGAAGCATGCATTTCGCTGACTGCATGCCCTTCCTTCTGCTGCTGTGATAAAATATGCTTACAAAAAAAAAAAACGCAACTGGGGGGGCAGAGAAAGGGTTGACTTTTGCTTTTAATTGCAGGTTACACTCCGCCATTTTGGAGAAGTCATAGCAACAGGGGCTTGAAGCAGCTAGGCATGATCCATCAACAGTCAAGAGCAGAGAAAAATAAATGCACTTGGGTTTACTGCTCAGCCAGCTCTCTGTACAGCTAATACAGTCTAGGGCTGAAATCCAGGCAATGGTGCTACTCATTCCTGGCCGGGTCTTCACACATCAGTTAAGGTAATCAAGACATCACAGCCACAGTCYAAACTGATCCAGACACTCCTTCTTTGAGACTCTTTTTCCATGTGATTCTAGGTTGAATCAGAGACGACAGTAGAAGCAACCACACTGGGCCATCTTTCCAGCTCACTATTTATGCTCAAATGCATAAAGGTGTACATAGTTGATTATAAGAAAGTCATTTCTAACCAATAACAACACCCCAAGGCAGAGAGGTTGGAGGGTCTCCTGGTGAAGGAATCATTTCTTTTTAAATTTCTATTTATTACTCTTGCATGGTCATTTATTACAGTTAAAGAAAAAAAGGCCAGAAAAAGAATTTTCCTAGTCTTCATTAATTCTTCAATTACACACTACAACAGGATTATCCTCCTAGAATGCATACTGTTGTCCTATGGTATCCATGGGACACCAGTCTCAGAACCATCCACAATCTATACATGTTCAAGTCCCTTACATAAAATGCCATCTTTTTGCGTGTGTCTTGTTCATAGCTGCACAAGTACCTTAAGTCACTCTAGATATGCATGATGCCTAGCACGATGCAAAAGCCCTTATGCCCTATTTTAATTTCTCAGGGCTTTGTATTGTTTTGTTTGCTTGTTTATGGGACTGGGGTTGAATCCAGGGGACCTTGAGCATGAATCAGCAAGTGCTCTACCACTGATCCACACGCCCAGCCTCCCACTGACAGATTCTAGATTCTACTGCTGAGCCGAAACCCCTTAGCCACTCACTTCAGTGTGAAGGAGAGTTCTAGCAAGTGCTCTACCACTGGGCTACWTCCACAGTTGATTGAATGAATCTTAAATTCTCGTTCACTGGGTTACCAATTACAGCCAATTTTCACTCATCTAAGAATTATAAGCAGTAAATTAAGTTGATCATTACTGATTTAATACTTCCCAGTGGGCCTCCCGTTTCTCCTCCCCCAAATTCAGAGCTCTACTGAACAGGTGCACATGGATTTTCTAGCCACTTGCCCAATGGGCTTCCAAATCTCACCTTTGAAATTTCACCTAATTCCTATCATACCCTACCCCCTCTCAGTTTTCCACGTAGCTGTAAACTTGATCTTGACAATGTATGCTCAACTTATTGAACTGGATTCTTCTTTTCTGTTCCCTTCCCCAGTTCCTTACTGCATTTAAGGTCTGGCCCTTCACTCATTAAATTTGTGATTATGTCTTTGAATATGGACTAGCCTAATAAATACTCAGAGGTTATCACCTATATACAGTGACAGCTGATGGGGTGGTCCTGTCCCTACTTCTGGTCTGAAATATAACCTAGAATGTGAGGACTGTATTCTACAGTACATAACTGTCCTCCTGACTTCTGGTTAGCTCAGCTAATGTTTCTCTGAGTCTGGTGCCCAGGTGAGCAGCACCACTATAGTGGGTTATTCTACCTCCATTTCTGTTCCTGTAGTAAAATATTCCAATCAAAAGCAGCATAGCTTGAGGTTCAGTGGGAGACTGTGTCTTAATGGAATTAATGGGAAAATAGTAGAGCATGATTCTCCCCTGTGTCTTACTTTGACCTCCATACATGAACAGGAGTGTATCCCCATTCCCACCCTACACACACATAAGTGCATACTACACATTCATACACCACACATWCATATTCACACACACACATATGCACACATGCATGCAGGCACAAACACACATAGGCTCATAGCACACTTCTTTTAGCATTGATGAAGTACACTTGTGTGTATGTCTGTCGGGATATTTCCAGGTGGGTGCACCCTGAGCGTGGGCAGCACTGTGCCACTGAACTAGGTTCCTGGAYTGAATAAAAAGGATAAAAAGAGCTACGTGCCAGTAGTCATTGCTCTCTGCTCCCTGGCTGTGGATGTARTGGGACCCTTTCCCTCACACTCTTGCTGCTATGCTTTCCCAGTCCTGATGGACTGGACCCTCAAATCATAAGCCAACTCTTCTTCCCTTAAGTTGGTTCTTCTCAGGTGTTTGGTCACAGTGGTGAGAGGAGGTGAGTCAAGACCACCAAAGACTTGGTTTCCCTTCCACAGCCTAGACTCTTTGCAGCATTATATCTGAGTAGAGTAGCCTGCCATGCCTAAGGTCCACAAAGTACTCACCCCTCTATCTGCTCAGGTGTTCACAGTCCTTGGGGAGTTTTGTCATGCATTGCCCTTGGGCAATGTAATATAAAGAGTATCCTAGTTAGCTGTCAAATTGACCCAGCCTAGAGTCATCTAGAAGAGTCTCAATTTAGGGATCACATAAATCATTTGGTCTATGGGCATGACTGTGGGGGTCTTGCCTTAAAAATCGATGATTGCTATAGGGGGACTCTCTTAGGGTTTTATTGCTGTGAAGAGGTACCATGACCATAGCAACTCTAAAACATTTCATTGGGGCTGGCTTACAGTTTCAGAGGTTTAGTTTATTATCATCATGATGGGAAGCATAGCAGTGTCCAAGCAGACATGGTGCTGGAGAAGGAACTGAGAGTCCTACATCTTGATCCTATAGCAGCAGAAGGAGACTGTGTGCCCCACTAGGCATAGCTTGAGATTAGGAGACTCAAAGTCCAGCCCCACAGAGATACACCTACTCCAACAAGGCCACACTTCCTAATAGTGCTACTCCCTATGTTCCAAACATTCAAATACATGAGTCCATGAGGCCATACCTATTCAAACCACCATAGGGACCAATCCCACTGTGGGTGGCACCATACCTAGGAAGATGGACATGGGCTGTACAAGAAAGCTAGCTGCACATGAAACCATGAGAAAACCAGAGAGCAAGCTAGTAAACAGCATYCCTCCATGGTTTCTGCTTGAGTTCCTGCCCTGACTTCCTTCAGTGATGAGCTGTGACCTAGAAGTGTAAGCCAAATAAATTCATTCACCACTTAAGCTGCTTTTGGTCAGAACATGTTATCACAACAACAAAAAAGCACACTAGAATAAAGTGGGTCGAAGAAAGGCAGGAAGAATCAATGCTACTTGTGGCCTATCAGACCATTTTATTCCCCTTTAGGAAATAAAAAGTCTCTGGAATTGGGGACTTAAAAAATAATACTACCACGGTGTGTATTCTTCAAATTCTYCCTGATTTACACAAGAATGTACCTTAGAGCCAAATACTGGAGGCCATTCTCCCCCCAACTCTGTTCTCCAAGCAATGGAAGCTTCACATAGAGTGGTTTGTAGGAGGCAGGGGTGGAGGGAGGGTCTCATAGCAGAAGAGCTCTCAAGGGAGGGCGGGGAAGCACTGCATACAGGATATATACTGACAAATGTGCCATGACTTCATAAACACTAGCTGCTGTTCTCAAAAACATTTCTGGAAGGGAATATTGTACAGATGTGGAGTGTGTTGGTGGGGGGTGTCTCCTGTAATGCTGTGCCTACAAAGTCCAAAATAGCAATATGTAAAGAAGTCTCTGTCCAACCCAGTGATTTTAGGAGAAAACCCAATGGAGTAGATGGAACAATCCAGTGATCCAAAGAATCTAATCCCTCTCTTCCTCCCCTGCCCTCTCCCCCACATCTCCCTCCCTTTTGTCTCTCCCCATCCCTTCCTCCTTCCCTTGTTCTCTTTCTAGGGTCTCATTTTACATAGATAGATAGATAGATAGATAGATAGATAGATAGATAGATAGATAGATAGATAGATGGATGCAGAGATGCAGAGAGATATATAGATATATGTGTATTGTATATGTATGCTTATATATACACATAATCTATATACATGTATATGTGTATACATACACATAAATACAAATGTATATATATAACATAAATGCATGTATGTATGTGTATATATATATTATACATATACATACATATACAGCCCAGGCTGGCCTCAAAATCTTCCTGTCTCAGTCTCCCAAGTGCTGTGATTACAGGCAAACATGACCACACCCAGCATATTTGGTTACCTATTGGGATCTGTCACTTCCTAGGTGGATAATTGAAAACAAAACCCTTTATCTCTTTGAAGCTTATAAGAAGAAACTCAAAACACTCTGGACAGGAGAGATGGATGGGTCAGTAAAATGCATACTGGACAAGCTTGGGGACCTGAATTTGACTTCCTAGAACCCATATTAAAAAGTCAGACCCATATTAAAAAGTCAAGCACAAGCCTGTGATATGTCTCTGGGCAGGCAGAGACAGGAGAATCCCTGAGGCTTGCACAAGCACCCGCACACACTGCACCCACCCTTCCTCATCTGGCACGGACTTTCATACCCATTTTAGAGATACTGACTATAAAGGCCAAGCAAACAATATAAAAGTCCTATAAAAAGAAGCTGTGATTGTATGATATAAAACAAAGGGAAGTGTCTGTCTTCGCTTTAAATAAACCAGAGTTCTCCATGTAGATGCCAAAAATGTTTCCAGACTCAATTATTTTTTAATATGTCTAATTCTTCAGAAAGATTATCAGTCTAGAAAAGGGGACTGAAAGACTGAAAAGGGAGGAGTGYRGTGAAATGCTGTCCCCTGGGTGTGACACGGCTGTTACTCATAGGCTCCCACAGCAGCTGTGGTTATAAGATCGAGCAGGTTACATTTCCAGCGTGGAGGAGGAAGAGAATCCAGGCCATACTCCTAGCGGAGTATCTATTGGCTGGTGACGACTCCTCTGAGAGGAAGAGTCACCTTGGGGGAGGAGTGATGATAGATTTCCATGCCCAGTAGATGACCCACCAGCRATGCCCACAGAGACAACACTATTTGGGCTCAATGAGTTAAAAGTAATGGGTTGGGGTCCTGGAGAGAGTTGAAGGGAGGGAAGGATCAAGATGCATCACATGCATGTATCAAATTTTCAAAGAGCCAAGTACAATGGTAGTTTTAAACAGAAGTGAAGAAAATTAAAGATAATAGGAGTAACTATGTTTCCAGTGTAACTCGGAAGGTTACAGTAGGTCAGATGATTTGACCCAGATGATTTTCCTGTAGGCTTTATTTACCGGTCACTGAAAGAGAAATATTTCTCTTCAGCTGCTATCCTAATGGGTGTCAGTCTGGTGTATTTTTACACTCATTTATTTAGGTTTGTGTGTGGTATGTGGGTGCACGTGCTAGGGGACGTCAAGAGACAACTTTCAAGAGAGTCTGTTCCCTCCTTCCACCACATAGCTCCCAGTGATTGATCTCAGGTCGTCAAGTCCTGCTGCAAGCGCATCTACCCACTGAGCCATTTCGTCATCCCTGGTTTCATGTTATTTTTATACGTGACTAGGGCTATACAGCTTTGGAGGTTTRGGATGATGCAATCCTACAATCAGACTTGAGGCACAACCTCTACCGTACTATTACTTCCATGAAGTAGACCAGTGAYGACCCTACCCTGTGCTGGCTACAAACTCCGTGGCTGGTGCCACTCTTCTAGAACATGGCCGCCATTTTTCAGGGCTGAAGCTTCACCTCCTCATAGGCAACGACTGGATTGTACAAGCTCATCTCCCAGACAGGCACCATTAATTACACTCCTCTCTACCCAAACACTCGCCAAAATTAAACACTTTGTTAAAAAAAATTAATAATCATGGATTTGATTATAATATGCACTTTAATGACACTTAGGCAAATTGTTGGCTTTAGAAAGAGGATTCTGCTTTCTAGAACAGTAGCCACTTGAGCTCCAGGCTGGCCTCTGCCAGAGTAAAATGATGTGCTGTAGGTGACTCAGCAGGATCCTGGCGCACTTCTGAATCATCCAAGAAAGATCAATTAGGCTCAATGGYTCCTACACCAAAGGTGCATTTTRTACTGTACTTCACATCTGCAGAGTTAGATCACCCAYGGGACACAGAAGGTGACTCTTCCGGGGTCTGAGATCTAATTCRTTTTAGCTCGATTTGAATTTCCAAATKTAGCTAAACACCTACTGCTCATCCAGACTATTATTACACTTGGGAAGGCATGCTCCATTCCTTCAAGAAATTCCCAAGCCCATGGATTAAATAAATAAATAAATAAACAACAACAACAAAAGCCAATTGGAACCAGTGAGATGGCTCACTGGATGCTTGACACCAAGCCTGATGACTTGAGTTCAGTCTTGGAGTCCCATTTGGAGGAAGGAGAGAACTGATTCTCA
>BDUI01000824.1:74730-90897 GCA_002335545.1 Apodemus speciosus
CACACACACACACACACACACACACACACACACACTCACACACACACCTCTTCTGCTCCATAACTTCTCTTGACATTTGCAGTTTCTCAGTTAGGTGATGCATTCTTTACTCTCCTTGTAGCTGTGACAAAGTATCTGATTAAAGCAACTTGAGGAAGGAGAGGTTGGCTCTGTCTTACAGTTGGGGTGGGAAAGATAAGGCTATAGGGGTGTGAGACCACTGGTTACATTGTATTCACAATCAGGACATAGAGAGACTTTCACACTGGCACTCTGTTCACTTTCTCCTTTTAATTCAGCCCAGGATCCTAGGTAGCAGATGGTGCTGCCCTCATTAAAGAGGAATCTCCTCTCCACACTTAGAAACTCCCTCAAAGACACGTGCAGAGCTGCGTCTCCCAGGTGACTCCAAACCCTGTCAAGTCGACAATATGTTTAAGCATTACAGGTAATAAACTTCTTAAAATCATGAAGGGAAATGGATTCACATTAGAGGAAAATATCTTTATTCTTTTAGAGAAAGAACATTCTGGTAATCTTTGTAGCTATCCCTACTTATAATTAGGCCAGGGAAAAAGACAGGTATGAAAAGCACCAGACCAGCTGGTCGTGGTAGTTCACAACTGGAATCCCAACATTTGTTTTGCAGAGGCAGAATGATAGCAAATCAAAGTCCAGCCTGGGATACACAGCAAACAACAGGCAAACCTGGACTAAATAACAGGGATCTGTCAAAACAAACAAAACAAGACTAGAAGACAATTGGTCTTACATTGCTTCCTACCTGTCAGGGCAATGGTGTTTTCTCCAAAGGAGAGGAAAGCTGAGTGGGTAGGTACAAGGTCGGCCAGGACATGAGGTCAGCAGAAGGAACACAGGTATAGAATGTAATACTGCAAGGTTGTTAGAGAAACAGATTCCTCATAGAACCAACACAGGGTTTYCAACCCTTCTCAGTGGCACAAGCACCCTAGATATATTAGCTCACTGGAGCCTCGGCAGTCACCCTATGTTGGAAACACAGTGACTAGTCTGACCTTTAAAATGACAAACCTGCCAAGCCTGGAGGCACATGCCTGTCATCCCAGCATCTGGAAGACAGACACAGAAGAAGGACCGTGAATTCCAGGCTAGCCTGAACGGCAGAGCCAGGCCTGTCTCAAATAACCCACTTCTAAAATTAAACATAAAGACAGCAAGAAATCTGGCTCTCAAGAGGCTAAATAACTTACAACAAAAACAATCACTCAGTTAATAAGTGGAAGAAAGCTAAGATTCAAATCAGGCAAACAGATTCTAGAACCCAATTCATAGCATAACCATCTGCCCGGCTCCCCCTTGTTCTTAAATGTGTGTGTGTGTGTGTGTGTGTGTGTCTGTCTGTCTGTCTGTCTGTCTGTCTGTCTGTCTGTCTGTCTTTGTCTGTGTGTCTGTATGTATGCATCTGTCTATGTCTGTGTATCTCTCTGTGTCTGTGTGTCTGTATTCATGTGGGTGTATGTACTTGTGGGCACATGTGCATTTGAAAGACAGAGGTTAACATCAGGTGTCTTCCTCGGTTGCCTAGACAGTTATTGCACTAGGGCCTCTCACTGGACCTGGATCTCCCTGATTAGATGGGCTGGATGGCCCATGTGCCCAGGGAGTGTGCCCATCTTGGGCTTCCCAGCATTATGGTTATACGCATGTGCCTCTATACCAAACTGGTTCCGTGGATATTGAGGGCTTAAATGAATCTTTATTCTTGCACAGTAAGCACATTACTAACAGGGACTTCAACCCAGCTCCATGTTTAAAAGTGTTCCCTTCAAGGTTCACGTGGGGCACATGGACCGTGCCATCTGAGGAACAGGCATGGGAACAGTGAACTGAGTAAAGCTCTCATGACACCTATTTCAAAACTCTTGGTGCAGTCTCTGGCCACTGGAAAAGCATTCCAGGGGCGTGTGGGGAGATGGATCAGTAAGTAAGAGTGATTGCTATGCAACTATGAAGTCCAGAATTCAGATCCCTGGTCCCATGCAACAAGCTGGAAGTGTATGTAACCTCAGCACTGTGCCAACTGGAGACAGGAAGACTTTTGGGAACTGCTGGCTGACAGCCTGCCTCCAGGTTCAGGGGCAGACCCTGTATCAAGAGAAAGAGATGGAGTGGGATAGGTCAGAACATGTCCTCCTCTGGCCTCTGTGCATGTACATGCATGACCACACACACACACACACACACACAATAAACACACACAACACACATATACAATATACATACAGTGCATATACACACAACACACATAACATACACAGATCACACACCCTCACACACAAGGAGGGGGAACAGTAGAGGACTGCTACTGCCTAAAACACACCTCAGATAACATCACCCAGAAGTACTTAGTGCCTTAAGACCCTACAGATCTGTGGTATGTAACAGAAAGTGACATCTACCCTAAGGGTGACAAGAAAAATCTATCTGAGCACACAAGTGAGCTGGGCCCCATTACCACCCTCTCCCAGCACTTTCCCAAGGGCATAGTGGCTGAGCAATATGCTTGGCAAACAGAAGAAAGGGAGCTGCTGTGACCACAACAGTGAGTCTCTCAGCTGCACCAAAGATTAGAATGTGAGAAAATGACTGAAAACATCATCTTAAAGAACAGGCTTGATTAGTCCTGCTCCTGGTGTCAGGAGTTCCACTGGAGGGTCACTGGGCTCCGTGGATCCTGGTCGGCCATGAGGCAGAGTCTGCGGATGGGAGTGTATAAAACAGGCATCAGCTCACCTCATGGTGGACTTAGAGAGGGAAAGGGGGAATGGAAAAGGAACAGGCACAAGAGGAGGAGCAGGGAGAGGAAGAGAACCGTCATGATCCAGGCACTTCTCAGAAGCCTGCCTCTCCCACTCCTGTACTGGGGACCAAGCCTTCACCACGTGAACCTTTGAAAAACATTTCAGACCTGCTCGTGCTCGGGTTAATGGAATGGTTGCACTCCCTGTCTCAGGTGCTCTTCTGCTCTTGCATCAGATCAAAGCAGGAGAGTCTAATCCATCAGCATCCTAAGCCTCTCAAGACCGGAGTTGATCATGTTAGCAGTGGTGGCCAAGGGTGACTCTGGATAGAGCCAGACAGAGGTTCCGGAACATCTTAGGACAGGCTCTGAGGCCAACCCTGGTGCCTGAAGCAGCTTGTGGGGTTTGGCCTTGACCTTCCAGCGGTGTCTAGAAGCCGGCTGGTGCCTCACAGTCCTCATCTGTGCCTCTGTGGGAACTTCGCTCAGCTACTTAATGAAGAACTGAGCCTCCCGAGGTCTCTAGACAGATAATCTTCCCTCTAAAACACAAACTCCCATACTCAGATGGAGGGATGTGTCTCTTGTCGCAGTTCCCTTACACARTGAGCTGAGTGCGTCTTACCAAAATTCTATACATCTCTGAAGGCATTAATTCAAAGAGTACAGCCTGTAGATCCTCCAGCGACAGGCGAGGTTAAAGGGAGCCCCGGAGAGTGGGAAATAATATTCTGCCAGTAGAGCGAACAGTGCATGTGATATGCATTCATGAAAATGTGATAATAAAACCGACCATTTTGTGCAATGACTAAATGCGAAAATAAACAAATAAAAATAGGCACAGCTCTTGAACGCGGGTATGTATTCTTCAAATAACTCTGTGTTTAAAAAACAACCCCCCCCCCAAAAAAGTAACAATTATTTTATTTGACTACCAGTTTTGTGAGTCAGGAATCTGTGTGAGGCTTAGAGAGTTCTGAATTGGAGGCTCTCACAGAGTGGCAGTCAGATGTCCCCACAAGTACTGTGGTCATGTGAGGTCTCAAGTGGCCTGGATGTCCGCCATGGCTCACACAGACGGCTGGCATTTAATGTTCCTGGCAACTGGCTGCACAACTGTGTCTGAGCCCACGGCCTCTGCAGAGTGGTCAGGACTCTTATGCAAAGATAGTGTCTTCCAGAATAAGTGTCTCAAGGCACGAGCTGATGATAACTTTAGCTCCAGTAACAGCTCTGCAATCACATCTGCCATGATCTATTCCTTGGAACATCCACAGCACCCACCCAGATCCAAGGGCAGAAGACACAAGAGTCCCACCTTTCAAGGACAGTATCAGAAAGGTTAGAGACAGTTTTAGGTGATATACAAGGAACATTATATAGACTGAGCAGGTTGCATTTATGTCATCAAAGGGTATATATTACATATGTAGTATATATACATTCACATATATGTGACAATAATTAAAGAAAAAGAGATGGGAGGGGTGATTGGGGAATGGGCGGAGGGAAGAGGGCTTATGGGACTTATGAGGAGGAGGGAACCTGGAAAGGGGAAATCATTTGGAATGTAAAAAGAAAGAAAGAAAGAAAGAAAGGAAGAAAGAAAGGAAGAAAGAAAGAAAGAAAGAAAGAAAGAAAGAAAGAAAGAAAGAAAGAAAGAAGGAAGGAAGGAAAAAGAGGCCATAACTTTGAAAGAGATCAAGGGCGGGCACACGGGAAGGTTTGGAGGGAGAAAAGAAAGGGGGAGGTGATGTCATTGTACTATAATCTAAAAATATTAAATAAATAGAATAGGGATTATGTGCATATCTCAGTGTAGAGTCCTGCCTAGAAACCATCAGTGAAAGGCTGGAAGCATAGATCATCAGGAGAGCACTTGCCTGGAATCCTCCAGTGAGGGGTCTAGGGTGTGGCTCAGTGGTAGAGTTCTGTTTGTGTAAGTTCCACTTGACCTGGCTACCCCACCCCCAACCCCATGAGTGATATTTAACTCAGTGACCAAATTCCTAAGCTCAGATCCCAGACACCAGCACCACTGCCAATATGGTAGAGCTAAAGGAGAGAAAGGTAATATTATCTGAGAAGGGCTGGAACAGAAGGGAGTGTTCTAACCTGTCTTCCTATGGGCTAAAGCCATATTGCTCTCTTACTCAATACAAAGTACATTAATTATTAAATTAGAGTCTCTAGCATGTTCAAGAAGCCTATACTTTAAGATGCTAAAGAGTCTTGGATGTCAACTTCATTGGATTGGAAAACACCTAGAATTATGAAGCACACCTCTGGTTATTTCTGTGATGAGGACAAACTATAAGCTTTGACCTAATCAGTGGATTAATCCCTTGATGGAATTCCAATGTGGTGGTATTATTGAAGATGGTGAAAGATAGGAGGTAGGCTTATTTGAAGGAATTAGGTTATGGGAGGACTGGTCAAGTTCATGGGCAATCTATCTTGCTTTGGCGACTTTCTGTATCTATTTCTCTGGATTCTGTCATGATATGAACTGGTCCACATTGTCAGACCCTCTCCACCACAGTGAATAACACCCCTGAAACCATGAACCAAAATAAATCTTTCTTCTCTTTAGCTGTTTAGAGGACAGTGGTTACATAAAAGTAACTAAAAGACTAAGACCCTTCCGGTAGTTTGCTGCTATTTTGAAGACACTTAGAGATATTTCCTGCTCATCCACCCAGAATGATAAGCAAAGCCTTTATGGATATCAAGCATGAACAACTGCATAATGCGGCTGCTTGTTAGAAAGAATTCTCATTTCTAAGTGGTACTTCAGGTAGTCATAAGAGGTCATAGACTTAATTGTATCCTGTTAACAGCCACTGAATGCTTTAGCTGAGTGGCTGCTGTTGCCAAATTGTTCCCCTTGAAGATGAAGAGTTCACACCCTCTGGTGCTCTAAAACCCTGCCTCTCCTGAAGCCACAGGCAACAAGTACTGGATGAGTTCTATGCTCATCTAAGCACTGGCTGGGAAGTTTGGGTTCAAACCCTGTGCTTTTGTAATCACAGCTTCAGGGCAGCAAACACAGACAGATCCCTGTGTCTTGATGACCAGACAGCTTAGCCTAATTGATGTGCTCCAAAGCAGTAAGAAACCCTGTCTCCAAAATCAAAGTGGAGCCTGCAAAATGTCTCTGTGGTTAAAGTGCAAGTTTCAACCTGAATTCCATCCCTGGAACCCACATGAACGTTTGGAAAGGGAGAATTAAGTCCACAAAGCATTGAGCTCTACACTTATACCATGGTATGTACTTTCTCTCACACACACAAACACACACACACACACACACACACACACACACAGACAAACAGACACACACACAAACATATATACAAACACAAATATGTATACACACAAACACAGATATACATACATACACACAAACACATATATACAAAAATACACATACATACACACACATACATACATATACACAAACACATATCTACACACACATAAACACACATACATGCACATATAAACACATATATACACATATACATACACACATACATACACACACATACAAACATACTCACAAACTAATAATAATAATAATAATAAGTGTTTAAAAAACACCAGATAAATAGCACCAGAAAAAATACAGCCAAGACCTACACACATACACACACACATCACACATACACACATGCACATATATGACCACATATAGACACACATATACTCACCCAAAAATAGTTTTTCAAGAAGCAAGGTGGTGGTATTCATCTGGAATCTCAGTACTTGAAGCCTGAGGCAAAAGAATCATGAGTTTGAGGACAGCCTTGGCTACATAGTGTGACYTTGTCTTTAAAAGAAAGAAAAAAGTCATTCAATCCTATTTTAAGCACTATGTTCTCATAAGAAAGCATGGCGTGGGCAAAGCCCTGGTAAATTAAGAAAGGTTAGCCAATGTGCAAGGAATCTGACAAAAAAGAGAATTGAGTACAAATTGCTCTCCCAGATCTTAACATGCACACAGTGAAATGTACATTGAAGAAGAAAAGTAGGTCACAGGAATGATATAGAAATGACCTAAAAACACAGCCCCACTGAGAAGCTGCAGGCCTTTTTCTGTTTTAATTAAGTGGCACGGTTCAACATTCTGTCCAATCAAACGCAGCTGAACATTCTGTCCCCTGTACCTAAAGCACATGACAGTATTTAGGCATGCTATTCATCCAACCCTGTATATGGAATCAATCTAGAATTATTTTTTAAAGAGGATTTGAGTTTAGCGTAGCATGGGAAATGCCTGTGCTGGGAATTTAATAGCATGCAAGAGCACACGATGTATAAACAAGTTCAGGAGGAAAACACTTCCCACCGTGTCGTGGGAGAACACTGTGACAACACTAAACTCTCCCCACAAGGAGGGCTGGCACAGCTCACCTGGAAATATTTCCAGAACACTCTTTAGATCAAGTTAGCCAAAGTAATTGATCTCTTTTTCTCTCTCTCTCTCTCTTTTCTGTGTGAAAAAATGAAAGGCACTAACATTTTGCATCAGCTACTACAACTTTTTTGTGACATTTGTGTTTATATGTGTACCTGTGCACACACATGATTATGTGTGCACAGGTACACATGCATGTGGAAGCCAGAGGGCAAACTCAGCTGTCACATTCAGTCACTATCCACTGCTCTCAATGGCCACATATTCCCTGAGGTTTCTAGGCTGCCTGGCCAGAGAGCCACCTGTATCCACCCATCTCCCCCAGCAATAGAGTTGCAAACATGTAGCACCATGTCTGGTATGTGGTGTGTGTGTGTGTGTGTGTGTGTGTGTGTGTGTGTGTGTAGCATGTATGGCGTGTATGCATGTGTGACGTGTGTGTGTGCTGTGTATGCTGTGGTGTGTGGTGTGTCTGTGGTGTGTGTGTGGTGTGTGTGTGGTATGTGTATATATGGTGTGTGTGTGGGGTGTGTATGTGGTATGTGTGTGTGTATGTGTGGCATGTGTGTGTCGTGTGTGGTGTGGGAAGTGTTTGGGGTGGGGATGTGTATAGGTACATGTGTGTGGTTATGCATATAGAGTCAGGGTCTATCCGTGAATATGGAACTAATTGATTTAGTGTAACAGGCTAGTTAGTGAACTCCAGAGGTCTGTTTGTCCCTGCCTCCTTTTTCCCACCCTCACACCTCTTACGTACCCCAAATTCTGGGTCACAACATACGCCATCATGCCTAGTTTTTGCATAGGTGCTAGTAATCTAAACACAGGGTCTTGTGCTGGGCATATCTCCCCAGCCCTCACACATCTTCTTTTTTCTTTTTTCTTTCTTTCTTTCCTTTTTTTTTCTTTTGGTAACTTGGGTTCTGGAGATCAAACTCATGCTTGCAAACCAAGCTATCTTCTCAGCCTCATTTGCGTGTGTGTATGTGTGTGTGTGTGTGTGTGTGTGGTGATGCTGTTGTTATTGTTGTTGTTTTGTTTGTTTGTTTTTGTTTTTATAATTTTTGTTTGGCTTTTGTTGCTGTTTGCTTGTTTGTCTTTAGTGTGGGGTTCTGGTTTGTCTTGTTTAAGACATGTCTTAATACAGAGCCCAGGACGATAAGGAACTAGCCAAAATCCCCCTACATCTATCTTCCAGTTTCTGGGATGACAAGTGTGTACCATAATGCCAGATTTTAGAGTTTCCCTTTTTTCTTCTCTGTATCTCTCCCATGGAAACTGTAAGAAAAAAATGTTTCAGGTATGATTATCTTATGCTAGAGAGAAACCGATCCACCTAACCAATGCTACCCTCTTTAATGAAATGGAAGCCCAGCGGATCTGAAGAACTTCTTCCAACTTAGTTGGATTAGTGGTGACAGAATCAAACTGAGACTCAGCTGAGTGGCAGAGACACTCTAGAAAAGGAAGCATTCACAGGAAACAGTGTAAATCCAGGATACAAGACAGGCTGTATCCTGGTGGTACATGCCTTCAGCCCAGCACTCAGGAGGCAGAGGCACAAGCCCTTCTGCAAGTTGGAACTCTACCATGGCCAGCTGGAGCAACCTAGAGAGACCCTGCCTCAAAAAAAAAAAAAAAAAAAAGGTGGGAGGAAAAGATGTTTAATGAACAACGGTCAACACCTGGAACTGTCCCCAATAGTCCTACAGCAAGATGGAGGGTGAGGACAGGAGAGTGGCCCAGCAGCTCCTGGGCTAGCTACACAGGAGAGACTCAGCTGGGCATGACATAGCATGGCTTTACCCCAGCCATCAGGAGGCAGAGGCCAGTGAATTTTTGTGAGTTTGAAGCCAGCCTGGTCTACAGAGAGAGTTCCAGAACTGCCAGGATTACTCAGAGAGAGAGAGAGAGAGAGAGAGAGANAGAGAGAGAGAGAGAGAGAGAGAGAGAGAGAGAGAGAGAGAACCACTGCCTCCACACGGAGGAAACAAAGAGGCACTTCTGAGTTTCACACATGTGCCATGATATGCACACACCCACATACACAAATATCACACACATACACACAGAATAATAATGAATGAAAAATTTAAAAAAAACATTACAGTTTCAAGTGGCTTATCCCTGGTTTAATTTGGGATGGTGGCCAACTTTTGTTTCTGAAGCTGTGATAAAAAACACTGACCAAAATCGACTTGGGGGAAGATAGTGGGATTTTTGTTGTTGTTGTTGTTGTTGTTGTTTGTTTGTTTGTTTGTTTGTTTTTGCTTTTTGCCTAGCTGCTGAATTGGTTACAGTCCATCATTGAAGGGAGCCAGGCAGGAGCTCGAGGCAGAAATATTGAGGCAGGAGCTGGAGCAGAGATCACCGATCACCAAGGGCCACTGGTTTGCTCAGCTCCCTTTTTACATAACCCAAGGCCACATGCCCAGAGAAAGTACAGCCCACGATGGGCTGAGCTTCATCTATTAGCAATCAAGAAAAAGCCCCACAGACATGACCACAGGTCAATCTCGTGGCGGCAGTTTCCTAACTGAGATGTGCTTTTCCCAGGTACATCTAGGTTTGTGTCAAGTTGACCAAAACTAATCAGCCCAGGTTGAAAAAAGAAAATCCTAGTTTCTCATATTTAAGAATGAAACATTTTAAGTAGGCGAGACAATTTAGTGTGCTCTTAAGAACATGGAACACTCAATATGTAAAATTTCAGATTTAAATATTATGAAGCAATACCTAGGAGCAGATAATTACCTAAAAAGAAAAAAAATCACATCTGAAGAACAGTAAGTATCCAAATAATAAATTCTATCTTCTATCAAGATCACTGTATCCTGAGGACAAAATGCCACCTTCACACTCCCTATGAGGAAAAACATTTAAAAAAACAGAACTCAACACACATTTAGTATTTGAGGTTTGCTACACTGGAAACAACTTGCTGTTGAACAAAAGTTTTCTGGAAAAGTCCTGTGTTTGTTTTTAAAAAAACAAAACAAAAACTCTTCATCTTTTCTTTTTTGGTTAAGGAAGAAAGATTGAATTATCTTTTCTTCTTTAAATCAAGATAGGGTCAGGCTATGTAACCCATGCTGGCCTCGAACTCACAATCCTCCTGCTAAATAATGGGTTTACAAGTGTGGACCAATACATTTAGTTAGATGCTTTATTTTACAGTCAAGGGATCTGAGATAGAAATATTAAATATTTCTCACTGAGAGCAAAAGTCACAGTGGGAATCCATTACTCGGCCACTAAGCTTCACATTGTTATCTGTTCATTGTCTTGGTGTTTTTTGTTTGTTTTTGTGTGTTTTGTGTTGCATTGTTTTCCTTTTGGGAATTCTCTGCACTATGGAAGCTAAAGCAAAGTGCTCATTTTAAACCTGAGTTCAGACTTCAAAGTCTGAGCTGCTTCCAGAAAACCTCCCTCCCAGTTTGTCCTGCACACCATACCTGCAACACCACACCTGCACACCTCACCTGCACATCACACCTGCACATCACACCTGCACACCACACCTGCACATCACACCTGCACACCACACCTGCACACCACACCTTTACATAACCACTACCTCACTCTCACTGCTAGTAATTTCTAGGGGATGTCTGTGCTTTTTAGGGGGAAAGGACACATTCAATTTTTCAAAAGGTGAGAAGTAGAAAATAAAATCCCCAAATAAAAATCTCCCTTGTTGATAATGCCATAAAGTTCAGAGAGAAAAAAAAACTGAAAATTCAAAAGAGTGGGGAGATGACTTAGTCAAGTGCTTGGTTTGACAAAACAAGGATGCACATTGGATACCCAGAAGCTGTGTGAAAAAGCCAGGAGTGAGGATGCATGCTGGTAATCCCAACAGTGGAGCCTGAAAGACAGGACCTTTGAAGATCACTGGCCAGCCATGCTAAAACATCAGCAAGCTCCAGACCCCCCCCACCCCTGACACACACACACAAATAGGGATAGAGAGAACTCTGTTGTTCTTCTAGGACAGCAGTCCTCAGCCTGTGAGTCGCAACCCCTTCGCAGGGGTTGCATATCTGATATCCTGCATAATTTACATTATGATTCATCACAATGGCAACATTACAGCTATGAAGTAGCAATGAAATTGATTTTATGGTTGGGGGGGTCCCACAATATGAAGAACTGCGTTAAAGGGTTGCAGCGTGAGGAAGGTTGAGAGCAACTGTTCTAGGAGGTTCTAGCTCTTCGCATCCTCCTTAGTCCCTCATTCAGCCTGGTATGGCATGTGAAATGCTCTCACAGGCTCATGTGTTCGCTGCTTGATCCCCCAGCTGGTGGTGCTGTTTGAGGAGGCTGTGGAACCTTTAAGATGTAGAGCCTGCCTGATAGAGGTGGATCACTGCGTGTTGGCCCTTGAACATTATAGCCTGCACTGGTTTGGGTCCAGCCCCTTATAGTCAGGTCTAAGAGATATGAAGAGCTTCACCAGATGTTCCCATCACTCTGTACCCTCAAGGCCACAATGAACTGAAACTACGGAAACCATAAGCCAAAATAAACCTTTTCTTGAATATGTTGTTTGTAACAGGTATTTTGTTATAGCTATTATTGTGTAGCAATTTCCTCTGAAGTAAAACATTGCTTCCAGGAAGGAGGACAAAAAAAAAACCTTATGAGCTGTGGGAAGTGAGTATTGCACAAGTCTCAGAAAGTTCCTGAAACTAACAGGATTCACAATATACCACCTGAAGGTTATAAAAAACATAATAATTACTGGATAAAAGAGACTCTTCGATCAGCCAAGATGCCAGGAGAAACTCTTTCACCAGCTGAACTACTCGCAAGTCCTACAGGGAACTCAAGAAATGTAGCTTTTGTGAGAAGGCACCCATGCCTAGGGTAGGTTTTTTTCAGTAAAAGTTTATCCTTGAGTCATCCCTGTTCTTGTAAGTCACTCTTCACCCATACTTATTTAAGTAATCACAATAAACTAATTGGTTCACTAAGCTGGACTTTGGTAGAAGCATTATTTAGGTTGGTTGGTGATTCCTTATTTGAGTTGAGTAGATTTTGTTCATGTCTCCCAGGAAGATTATATAGCAGCTACATAAAAATAACTTATATGACCTCTTCGAGATTAGTGGCAGAGATGACTAACAAATTCTTAGTCCCTCAAACTAATGTGTATCTTGGGTAGTTGAACTATTATCATCTAAAGTGAGATGTTTCTGTTTCTCCCCAATATATTCCTTTTCCCCTGGCCTTCTTCAAGTCTCCCAGCCACTCTTCAATGTTTTGGCATTCATTGCTAATAAACACAATAATACTTATCATCTGAAAGTTTTAATGATACCATTTGAAAGTTTTATGCACATTATTTTTTGCTTGAATTTATGACACGTTCTCCTCTTAAGTGAAGGATAAATAAATAAAAGTATTTTATCACATTTATATCCTACTCAAATTCAGACATTTCTGAATAAGAAACAGACCAGGGACACTTAAGTGAGATTAACTCAAGTTGAAACAAAACTTTGCATTTGGGGCTCTGGAAACAGGTCTTTAAGGACTATGTCTACACAAAGAATTCCAAGTGGATCACTAGACCAATAACCTCCATATGAAGGCATTCTAGATTTTACTACTCCCCCCCCAAAAAAAAAAAACCAGTCAGGTAAGAAAGGAGGAATGTGGAGAGTGGTTCTGATCTCAATTTTAGCCCAATAATTATCTCAATTTTCTACTTCCTTTGGAGAGTGAAGATTTGACCTAAAAGGCTTTACAAAAAAGAAAGAGGAAAAGGGAAAACAGGCTGAGGAAGGTTTCCCAGACGTGACATAGACTTTACGAAAGAAACTTCTGGCAAGTTTAATGGAAGCAAATCAGAAACAGATGGAATATGTTTCCTTCAAAATACCCATGGGCTTGAAAGCCCAGAAAACACACACACAAAGTAAAAGGAAACTGTTTTTGCAAAGCCGAGCTTATGGGAGAGACCATGTGTTCTGGTTTTATCTCTTTTGCTGTGATTTAAAAAAAAAATCATGATCAAAAGCAACTTGGGGAAGAAAGGATTTGTTTGGGTTTTACTTCCAGGTCATAGTCTACCATTGGTAGAATTAAGGGGAAGGAACTTAACAGAAACCATGGTGAAACGCTGCTTGCTAGCTTGCAGGTTCATGCTTAACTAGCTTAGAGAATGGTGTTGCCCACAGTGGGCTTGGCCCTCCTACATCTATTAATCATCAAGACAATCCCCCCCCCCAAAAAAAAACCAGTCAGGTAAGAAAGGAGGAATGTGGAGAGTGGTTCTGATCTCAATTTTAGCCCAATAATTATCTCAATTTTCTACTTCCTTTGGAGAGTGAAGATTTGACCTAAAAGGCTTTACAAAAAAGAAAGAGGAAAAGGGAAAACAGGCTGAGGAAGGTTTCCCAGACGTGACATAGACTTTACGAAAGAAACTTCTGGCAAGTTTAATGGAAGCAAATCAGAAACAGATGGAATATGTTTCCTTCAAAATACCCATGGGCTTGAAAGCCCAGAAAACACACACACAAAGTAAAAGGAAACTGTTTTTGCAAAGCCGAGCTTATGGGAGAGACCATGTGTTCTGGTTTTATCTCTTTTGCTGTGATTTAAAAAAAAAATCATGATCAAAAGCAACTTGGGGAAGAAAGGATTTGTTTGGGTTTTACTTCCAGGTCATAGTCTACCATTGGTAGAATTAAGGGGAAGGAACTTAACAGAAACCATGGTGAAACGCTGCTTGCTAGCTTGCAGGTTCATGCTTAACTAGCTTAGAGAATGGTGTTGCCCACAGTGGGCTTGGCCCTCCTACATCTATTAATCATCAAGACAATCCCCCCCCCCAAAAAAGCCATCTTCCAATTTAATCTAGGTAATTAATTACTCAACTAAGACTTCCTCCTGAGATGATTCTAGGCTATGTCAAGGAATGGGCTATCACAGAAAGCCTAGCCACCTTTGCCTATTGTAGAGAATGGAAAAGTGGTGAGGAGGCCCACCAGCGAGTCTCCCCTTGAACTCAGATCAATGTTAACAGTCCCATTTCCTGGGCTTCTTGGGAAAGAATAATAAGGAAATGGATGATCCTGTGCTAGCTCAAGAGGTAGGTGATCAAACCCTCTTTGAGTAGAACTTGAAGATCCCTGAATTCCTCCTTCTCTCATGTCTGGGAATTCTGGTTACAGATCTACACAGAAGGACAATTTGACAATGTAATCAGCTACCTCATACTCCTGCTACCAAGACTTCCCAATCATGATGGACTTGACTATGCCCTCAAACTCAAATTGCTTTTGTCTGGTATTTTGTGACAGCAAAGAAACTTAAGTAACTAATATACCAGAGCAGCTTCACACACCCCCTTGCTCATCATCTCAGCCACTGAGATTACAGGTGTGTGCCACGGCTTCTGGCTTTTTATTTTTTAAAAGTTAGATTATGCGGCTAGCAAGATCAATCAGCAAGGCTATTTGCTGAATAATCATGAGGACTAGAATTTGGAACTCAACATCCACAGAAAGCTAGGCATTCCATGCATACCTGTAATTTCAGCATTTAGTGTGTGATGGCAGGAGAATCAAGGCCATCCTCACCTACCTAACCAGTTCCAAGCTAACCTGGCTAATCCATATTTTTAAAAAGGGGTCTGGGGGCCTAGGAAGTTGGCTCAGTTGCTAAATGTCTTCTTGCCATGCAAGCATAAGAACCTCAGTTTGGATCCTCAGAATCCATAAAAACAGACTCCATGTAGAGACAGGAGGATCCTAGGGTTTACTGGCCAACCACCATTACAGTGAAATGGATAATTTCCCAGGTAAAAATGAGAGCTGCTGACTCAAAGCAAACAAGGCGGAGAGAGCGACTAAGGAAGACACCTGAGATTGACCTCAGGCCTCCCCATGTGTGTGACCTGACACACAAGCACACTTGTACAATGCGTGCACGTGCACGCGCACACACACACACACACACACACACACACACGCACACACACACATGCACATGYGCCTCATCCACGGAGGCTAGGACTTCACCTAGGGAGGAGAAGGAAGGAACAATGAGCAGCACCAGTGCAGAAAAGCTGGGGTCAGGGGTATCCTGTGTGTTCTGATGTATCAGTACCAGCTAGGAAACAATCCCAAGCCTCATACAACTTATAATTTACAATGGCCAGGGACTGGGCAACCGGGGTATAGGTGGGGGTGGAGGAGTTGGCTATTCTCAGTAGGAGGTCTCTGTGGGGGAACAATCTCAGGTCACAGCCATCTGGGAGGAAGAAACAAACGACAGTTGTTAGTTTTTGCACACGCTCCCAACGTTTGAACTCAGACCAGCAGGCTTTGCCACATCGGAGCGCTCACCCTAGATGACTCTGGACTCTGGGTCTGAGGCATTGGGTTCCTTGACACTGGCCATATCTGTGTGAAACAACCACATATGCTCAAGGCCTCCGCAACTCCCTACTCATATCACACACAAGAATCCAAATAAATAAATACCCTTGAGGATATAGCTTGAGGCTTTCAGTAACTACTTTATTTCACATATGAGCAAGTAAAAATATGTTTCAAGAAGTGACTAAGCCAGAGAGACGGCACTTGCAGAGGACCAGACTGTGTATCCAGGTATTCGCATAGGTGACTTAGAACCCTGTAACTCCAGCACCCAGCCCCTATTCCTGCCTCTGCAGGTACCTACACAGACATAACATACATACACAGAGACAGACACACAGACACACAGAYACACATATATAAAAACTAAATAAATCTTTAAAAAGTGAGACACACATTTGCATTTTTAATAAACATGTCCAATTGCTCTCTGCTAAGGCAAAAACAATTCCTGCTCATGCTTCGCCAGTAACCACTGTCCCAGACTCTGCCTAGCCCAACAGGGTATTAAACTCCTGTTCTCTGCCCGCCCACTAGGGAGGAGGAGGAGGAGGAGGAGGAGGAGACGAGGA